>JAGFBZ010000288.1:775000-792500 GCA_018398805.1 Hirundichthys speculiger | reverse complement strand
CATCTACCCATCCATTCATTCATCCATCCATGCATTCATCCATCCATCCATGCACCCGTCCATGCATTCATTCATCCATCTATGTATTATCCATCCATCCATCTGCCCATCCATCTCTACCTGTATATTCAGTTTAATATTTCATTCTCTTAGTTACCTTCTTAATTACATCAGCTACCACCAGATGTTCAACTGTGATGTTTCTCCGTGTGTTTCCAAACAAATAACAGTTCTTAGAAAAGAGGAGTTTAATTCAAGGCAAATAGTGAAATTGTTTCTGAAAGTTCTGAAGACTTAGGGCCCCATATTACACCTCCCGCTAGCCGCTACCCACTACCCACTACCCACTACCCACTACCCTCAAATTGCTGATTTAGGAGCCTCCGCCAACCGCTAATGCAATCTTCTGCTCCCTAAAGCTGCCACCCATTATGCCGACTCCCTTACTCACATTGTAGGCGTGGCAATGGGCGTGTCTCTTGCGCTTTCCACAAATTCGGTATCTTGCGATCGTGGGTTTAGGATAGAGGGTAGTGGGTGGTCTGACCACCCACAACCTCTCATCCTAAACCCGCGAGATACTGGTACCGCAAGATACCGAGTTTATGGAAAGCACAACTGGCATGTCGGCGCGTAAAAGAGCACATCCAAATCCCGTCATTGCGCGTCCCAGTCACATGTGGACTGTACAAACGGCTCTACCTCTCGATTATGCATCACTGTATTACTTGCATATGTTTTTATTCTCTTAAGGGCAGATGATGTCTGTACAGCTGTGGCATGATCTCATCCAGATGTTTGCCGTGGAGGAAACGAGGAGATCACAGAACTCTGTTGTGGAGTTTCTTGTACTGAGCTCGTATTCCTCTGATCCTCTCCTTGTGCTCGGAACACCTGAGATGTTCTCAGTGGTAGAAGGTAGATGTCATCATACCTGTTCCTCTGGCTCAATGCTCATCCAATGATCCGTTTAAAAAGCCGGCGCACAGCTGCTCTCAGCGGAGGTGCGCCTTGGTGAGGTGAGCTTCCAGGAAAGCACTAGAAAAGCACTCAGAAAGTGCAGACCTCCGCCAACCACAATAGTTCTCCCATATAGCGATTTACAGATTGCTTGAAGGGCTATTTCATTAAAATCCATCCATAACTTTTTTGGTTATCTTGTACACAGACAGACAAACAGACAGATATATGGCGAAAACACGCTGGCAAAAACATGACCTCCTTGACGGAGGTAAAAATATTCTTACACAGACAACTCCTATCGGCTACCTAAAAGTCCCAGATAGTTGGTGCTCTCCCAGTAAACACGCTCAGGCAGAACCGCGAGAACCGCTACGAGAACCGCTGGGAGCGTCTCTGCGTCTTGGTGCGTCTTGGCACAGCTGTGCGCACAGCCGCTGCTAAGGATATGTTTAAGATAACTCAAAAAGTTATGGATGGATTTTGATGTAATTTTCAGGAGTTGTCAGAAATGTGAAAAGGAAGAACTGATTTCATTTTGGCTGTGATCCGGAAGAAATCCTGGATTCTGGATCACTTTCAAATTTTCGATAACATTGCGCTCAATGGGGCCGGAAATTTTGTTTCTCAATATCTCCGTTAATTATTGCCCACAACTCATAAAATTTCACTAAGGGACTGACAATGGAAACCTCTATCAAATTTCAGAGGCTGATCCGGATCTGATCCAGAGGCGGATTTTATCGCAATCTGTAAATCGCTATATGGGGGAATTGTTGCGCTCTCGGAGAGTGCAGACCTCCGCCAAGCATTATCATTTCTTTTGTACTCCAAGAAGTTTCAACAAACTGCTCAGAAAAAAGATTAAATCATTTGCTCCACATTAGTTAGAGCTAGTTATGTATATATCAGTGCAGAGGAGGAGGAGGAAAGAAGAGGAGGAAGCTCTACAGCAGAGTCCCAGACGAGCTGCCCATGAGAGCTGCTCTGATCTGGGTGAAAAGACGCTCCATAGCAGTTAGCAGGTACCGCAACCAGCTCTTAAAGGCAATGGCTACTGACGCACTGATTGGTTAAACAGGTGGAACGCCCTAACCACTGCCATGCATAATGTGTGCATAATATAGTGGTTGGCGCAGGTAATATCGCAGGTTTCGGGAGGTGGAAGATTGCGTTCTTTGTGGGGGAACGCCCCTCCTGCTACCTGCTATCCCTTAATAGCGGCTTTAGGAGGTTTGGCACAAGATCGGGCCCAGAGTCTTTGTTTTCTCCCTGACTGATGTGAGAAGCAGATATCAGAGTTTCCAGGCAGTTGAGGACCTGGGCTTTGAAAAACACATATCTATCATCACATATCTAATATAAGGCATTAAAGAGTCGAGCTTGACTGAAGAGGGACATGTCAACAGTGTAAACTTTAGTTTTGATGAATTTACTGCAGGGCTGTGACTGTTAGCATACATTTTAGCAGCTTTCAGTACCACATCTGGGACTGCTGGGAAACTGGATAGTTGTTTATATTTGATCCAGCTGAAACCGCTGTTAACGTGTGTGTGGAGCTTTGCTGTCGTTGAAGTCTTCCAGAACGTTAGTGTAAAGTTATTGATGGTATCGCTCAGGTGTGGTTTCTTCACTGTCAGCTGCTTCAATGACGTGGGAATCACTTCATGAGCTCAGGAACCTCCTCCAGAAACCTGTGCGGGCACAGTTGGCCGTGGCATCCCCAAACGCAGATTATGCCATATGATCACATGATCTAAAACTGGCAACGTCTTCTCTTCTTTTAATATTACGTTTCTTCTCTTCAGTATGTTTTACATCTTCAATGAAATGTGGGTTTATGAGGTTTACAAGTCATGTGTTCTGTATTTAAAGGTGCACGCCTGGATAGGAAGAGTTGGAGTTTGAGTTTGAGAAAAAGAGGAGGCTGTGTGGCTGAGTACAGTACATGCACGCTGCTGTCACATGTAAACTTGTGTAGATGCCTCGTCATCGGTGTCTTTGTGGCGCCGGCGGACTCCTACAGTCTCACACAGGGAAGACAAGGAACCGGTCACATGGGCGTCACTCCAGTTCGTAATTGCAGTTGCGGGTGGAAAAATGGCAGACATACATAGTCAATGAGAGCAGGGGAAAACAATGAAGTCACAGAGCAGATGATTGCTGTAAATGAAAGACAGGAAGTGGAGGATGGGAGGAGCGCAGGAGGACAACGGAGGGAGGAAACATCCAGGCCAGAGACAACCAGAGTCTGGAGACCAGGAGGCTGGAATAAAGTCAGTTATCCGTCAGTCTGATGAAGACTACATTCTTCACAGGACTTGCTGAGCAGGTAGGCGGAAGGAAGAAGGTTTTATTAAAAACTAAATGTCACAGGGACCGTAGTAATTCCACCAACCGGAGTGTGACGAGATAAAAGGCCAACCAATCATAATTCCAGAATAACCTTCAGACCCTCAACTGTCATCTTTCTGTCTCCGGTTTATTTGATTTCTCCTCTCTTTTTCTGCTCTGGTGCTGCTGCTCACACGCCTGGATGAAGGTGCGTCACACCTGTCTCTGTGTCCACCACATTTCCACTCTTGTGTGGTTTTGTTGTGCCTCAGTGTCCACGTAATGCCACGCAGGTACGTCGCTCATACTGTGTTAAAGTGGTCATAACTGCACAAGTCAAAATGCAGATGCTGATGAGTAAATGTCAGCGTGTGGAACCGTTACACATCTAACTCAAAACTCAAGTCACATCTGGCACCTGCAGACAGATGTGCCTCCCTGACCGGACTGGTTCTGTTGGTTCTGTGTCAGTGGTCCTTCTTCTTTAAGTAGCCCGCTGGGTTTCCCTAACTTAGTAAAAACATTAACATTAATAGACAAGCAGCACAAACCACTTCTTCATGCTATAATCTCATTTTCAGTTTCATTTGAAGGAATATTTCCTTACTTTTAGGAACCATCATGTAAGTGGTGGTGTGATGGTCTCTGGTGTGGTGGTCTCTAGTGTGATGGTCTCTGGTGCGGTGGTCTCTGGTGTGGTGGTCTCTGGTGTGATGGTCTCTGGTGTGGTGGTGTCTCTGTGGTGGTGATGGTCTCTGGTGTGGTGGTCTCTGGTGTGGTGGTCTCTGGGTGGTGGTGTGTGGTCTCTGGTGTGTTGGTCTCTGGGTGTGGTGGTCTGGTGTGGTGGTCTCTGGTGTGGTGTCTCTGGTCTCTGGTGTGGTCTGGTGTCTGGTGTGGTGGTCTGGTGTGGTCTGGTGGTGTCTGGGTCTCTGGTGTGATGGTCTGGTGTGGTGGTGTGGTGGTCTGGTGTGGTGGTCTCTGGTGTGATGGTCTCTGGTGTGGTGGTCTCTGGTGTGGTGGTCTCTGGTGTGATGGTCTCTGGTGTGGTGGTCTCTGGTGTGGTGGTCTCTGGTGTGGTGGTGTGGTGGTGGTGTGGTGGTCTCTGGTGTGATGGTCTCTGGTGTGGTGGTCTCTGGTGTGGTGGTGTGGTCTCTGGTGTGTGATGGTCTCTGGTGTGGTGGTCTCTGGTGTGGTGGTCTCTGGTGTGGTGGTCTCTGGTGTGATGGTCTCTGGTGTGGTGCATGGTCTCTGGTGGTGGTCTGGTGTGTGGTGGTGGTCTCTGGTGGTGGTCTCTGGTCTCTGGTGTGGTGGTCTCTGGTGTGGTCTCTGGTGTGATGGTCTCTGGTGTGGTGGTCTCTGGTGTGGTGGTCTCTGGTGTGGTGGTCTCTGGTGTGGTCTCTGGTCTCTGGTGGTGGTGTGATGGTCTCTGGTGTGGTCTCTGGTCTCTGGTGTGGTGGTGGATGGTCTCTGGTGTGGTGGTCTCTGGTGTGTGGGTCTCTGGTGTGGTCTCTGGTGTGATGGTCTGGTGTGTGGTGGTCTCTGGTGTGGTGGTCTCTGGTGTGGTCTGGTCTCTGGTGTGGTGGTGTCTCTGGTGTGGTGGTCTCTGTGTGGTGGTGGTGGTCTCTGTGATGTGTGGTGTGGTCTCTGGTGTGGTGGTCTCTGGTGTGATGGTCTCTGGTGTGGTGGTCTCTGGTGTGGTGGTCTCTGGTGTGATGGTCTCTGGTGTGGTGGTCTCTGAGGTGGTGGTGGTCTCTGGTGTGTGGTGGTCTCTGGTGTCTGGTGTGGTCTCTGGTGGTGGTCTCTGGTGTGGTGGTCTCTGGTGTGGTGGTCTCTGTGTGTGGTGGTCTCTGGTGCTCTGGTGTATGGTCTCTGGTGTGTGGTCTCTGGTGTGGGGTCTCTGTGTGTGGTCTCTTGGTCTCTGGTGGGGTGGTGGTCTCTGGTGGTGTGGTCTCTGGTGTGGTCTCTGGTGTGGTGGTCTCTGGTGTGGTGGTCTCTGGTGTGTCTGTGTGTGGTCTCTGGTGGTGGTGGTGGTCTGTTGGTGTGTCTCTGGTGTGGTGGTCTCTGGTGTGGTCTCTGGTGGTGGTGGTCTCTGGTGTGATGGTCTCTGGTGTGTGGTCTCTGGTGTGTGGTCTCTGGTGGTGGTGTCTCTGGTGTGATGGTCTCTGGTGTGGTGGTCTCTGGTGTGGTGGTCTCTGGTGTGGTGGTCTCTGGCTGGTGTGTGGTCTCTGGTGTGGCTCTGGTGTGGTGGTGATGGTCTCTGGTGGTGGTCTCTGTGTGTGGTCTCTGGTGTGGTTGGTCTCTGGTGTGATGGTCTCTGGTGGTGGTGGTGGTCTCTGGTGTGATGGTCTCTGGTGTGGTGGTCTCTGGTGGTCTCTGGTGTGGATGGTGTGATGGTCTCTGGTGTGTTGGTCTCTGTGGTCTCTGGTGTGCTCTGGTGTGGTGGTCTCTGGTGTGATGGTCTCTGGTGTGGTGTGGTGTGGTGGTCTCTGGTGTGATGGTCTCTGGTGTGGTCTCTGGTGTGGTGGTCTCTGGTGTGGTGGTCTCTGGTGTGTGTGGTCTCTCTGGTGTGGTGGTCTCTGGTGTGGTCTCTGGTGTTGGTCTCTGTGGTGGTGGTCTCTATGGTCTCTGGTGTGGGTGGTCTCTGGTGGTGGTGGTCTCTGGTGTGGTGGTCTCTGTGTGATGGTGTGGTGGTGTGTCTGGTGTGTGGTCTCTGGTGTGGTGGTCTCTGGTGTGGTGGTCTCTGTGTGTGGTCTCTGGTGTGGTGGTGTCTCTGGTGTGGTCTCTATGGTCTCTGGTGTGGTGGTCTCTGGTGTGGTCTCTGGTGTGGTGGTGTGGGCTCTGGTGTGGTGGTCTCTGGTGTGATGGTCTCTGGTGTGTGGTGGTCTCTGGTGTGGGATGGTCTCTGGTGTGGTGTGGTCTCTGGTGTGTTGGTCTCTGGTGGGTGGTCTCTGGTGTGGTGGTCTCTGGTGTGATGGTCTCTGGTGCGGTCGTCTCTGGTGGTGGGTGTCTCTGGTGTGTGTGGTGGTCTCTGGTGGTGGTCTCTGGTGTGGTCTCTGGTGTGCTCTGGTGTGGTGGTCTCTGGTGGTGGTCTCTGGTGGTGGTCTCTGTGTGTCTCTGGTGTGGTGGGTGGTCTCTGTGTGGTGGTCTCTGGTGTGGTGGTCTCTGGTGGTGGTCTCTGGTCTGGTGTGTGGTGTGTGTGGTCTCTGGTGTGGTGGTCTCTGGTGTGGTGGTCTCTGGTGTGGTGGTGGTCTCTGGTGTGGTGGTCTCTCTCTGGTGTGGTCTCTGGTCTCTGGTGTGGTGGTCTCTGGTGTGGTATGGTCTCTGGTGTGTGGTGTGGTGGTCTCTGGTGGTGTGGTGGTCTCTGGTGTGGTGGTCTCTATGGTGTGGTGGTCTCTGGTGTGGTGGTCTCTGGTGTGGTGGTCTCTGGTGTGGTGGTCTCTGGTGTGGTCTCTGGTGTGATGGTCTCTGGTGTGGTGGTCTCTGGTGTGTTGGTCTCTGGTGTGGTGGTGTGGTGGTCTCTGGTGTGGTGGTCTCTGGTGTGATGGTCTCTGGTGTGGTGGTCTCTGGTGTGGTGGTCTCTGGTGTGATGGTCTCTGGTGTGGTGGTCGCTGGTGTGGTCTCTGTGTGGTCTCTGGTCTCTGGTGTGGTGGTCTCTGTGGGTGGTCTCTGGTGTGGTGGTCTCTGGTGTGTGGTGTGTGGTCTCTGGTGTGGTGGTGATGGTCTCTGGTGTGGTGGTGGTGGTCTCTGGTGTGATGGTGGTGTGGTGTGGTCTCTGGTGTGGTGGTGGTGGTCTCTGGTGTGGTGGTCTCTGGTGTGATGGTCTCTGGTGTGGGTCTCTGGTGTGGTCTCTGGTGTGTGGTCTCTGGTGGTCTCTGGTGTGGTGGTGGTCTCTGGTGTGATGGTCTCTGGTGTGGTGGTCTCTGGTGTGGTGGTCTCTGGTGTGGTGGTCTCTGGTGGTGGTGGTGTCTCTGGTGTGATGGTCTCTGGTGTGTCTCTGGTGGTCTCTGGTGTGGTGGTCTCTGGTGTGTTGGTCTGGTGTGGTGGTCTCTGGTGTGGTGGTCTCTGGTGTGGTGGTCTCTGGTGTGGTGGTCTCTGGTGTGGTGGTCTCTGGTGTGGTGGTCTCTGGTGTGATGGTCTCTGGTGTGTGGTGGTGGTGGTCTGGTCTCTGGTGTGGTGGTGGTCTCTGGTGTGGTGGTCTCTGGTGTGATGGTCTCTGGTGTGGTGGTCTCTGGTGTGTGGTCTCTGGTGTGATGGTCTCTGGTGTGGTGGTCTCTGGTGTGGTGGTCTCTGGTGTGGTGGTGGTCTCTGGTGTGGTGGTCTCTGGTGTGATGGTCTCTGGTGTGGTGGTCTCTGGTGTGATGGTCTCTGGTGTGATGGTCTCTGGTGTGGTGGTCTCTGGTGTGGTGTGTGTGGTCTCTGGTGGTGTGGTGGTCTCTAGTGGTCTCTGGGTGTGTGGTCTGGTGTGGTGGTCTCTGGTGTGGTCTCTGTGTGTGGTGGTCTCTCTGGTGTGGTGGTCTCTGGTGTGGTGGTCTCTGGTGTGGTGGTGTCTCTGGTGTGGGTGGTGTCTCTGGTGTGGTCTCTGGTGTGTGGGTCTCTGGTGTGGTGGTCTCTGGTGGTGGTGGTCTCTGGTGTCTCTGGTGTGGTGGTGTGGTGTGTGATGGTGGTCTCTGGTGTGGTGGTGTGGTGGTGGTGGTCTCTGGTGTGATGGTCTCTGGTGTGTGTTGGTCTCTGGTGGGTGGTCTCTGGTGTGGTGGTCTCTGGTGGTGTGTGGTGTCTCTGGTGTGGTGGTCTCTGGTGTGGTGGTCTCTGGTGTGGTGTGGTCTCTGGTGTGATGGTCTCTGGTGTGGTGGTCTCTGGTGTGGTGGTCTCTGGTGTGATGGTCTCTGGTGTGTGGTCTGTGTGGTGGTCTCTGGTGTGGTGGTGTGGTGGTCTATGGGGTCTGGTGTGGGTGGTGTCTCTGGTGTGGTGGTATGGGTGGTGGGTCTCTGGTGTGTGATGGTCTCTGGTGTGGTGGTCTCTGGTGTGTGGTATGGTCTCTGGTGTGGTGGTGTGTGGTCTCTGGTGTGGTGGTGTGATGTGGTCTCTGGTGTGTGGTGGTGTGGTGGTCTCTGGTGTGATGGTCTCTGGTGTGGTGGTCTCTGGTGTGTGGTCTCTGGTGTGGTGGTCTCTGGTGTGTGGTCTCTGGTGTGTTGGTCTCTGGTGTGGTGGTCTCTGGTGTGGTGGTCTCTGGTGTGGTGGTCTCTGGTGTGATGGTCTCTGGTGTGGTGGTCTCTGGTGTGGTGGTCTCTGGTGTGGTTGGTCTCTGGTGTGGTGGTCTCTGGTGTGGTGGTCTCTGGTGTGATGGTCTCTGGTGTGGTGGTCTCTGGTGTGATGGTCTCTCTGGTGTGGTGTGTGTGGTGGTCTCTGGTGTGGTGTGGTCTCTGGTGTGGTCTCTGGTGTGGTGGTCTCTATGGTGTGTGGTCTCTGGTGTGGTGGTGGTGGTGTGTCTCTGGTGTGATGGTCTCTGGTGTGTGGTGTGGGGGGTGTGGTCTGGGTCTGTGGTGGTCTCTGGTGTGTGGTTATGTGGTGTGATGGTCTCTGGTGTGGTGGTCTCTGGTGTGGTGGTGGTGTGGTGTGGTTCTGGTGATGGTCTATGGGTGGTGGTATCTAGTGTGGTGGTTGGTCTGGTTGTGTGTGGTCTCTGGTGTGGGGTCTATGGTGTGTGGTCTCTGGTGGTATCTGGTGTGATGGTGGTGTGGGTCTCTGGTGGTGTGTGATGGGTGTGATTGGGTCTCTGGTGGTGGTGGTCTCTGGTGTGGTGGTGTGTGTGGTGGTGTGGTGTGTGTGGTCTCTGGTGTGTGTGGTATGGTGTGGTGGTGGTTGGTTGATGGTGGTCTGGTATATGGTGTGTCTCTGTGTGTGGTGGTCTGGGTGATGGCTGTGGTGGTATCTGGTGTGGTGTGTGTGGTTGGTGGTGTGGTCTTGGTGTGGTTCTATGTGGTGTGGTGGTGCTATGGTCTATCTGGTGTGGTATATGGTGTGGTGGTCTCTGGTGTGGTGGTGGGTGTTGGTGTGTGGTGGGTGATGGTCTTGGCTTGGTGGTGGGCTCTGGTGTGGTGGTCTATGGTGTGGGGTGTGTGGTGGTATGGTTGGTGGTCTGGTGGGTTGGTGTAGGTGGTGGGTCTCTGGTGTGATGGTTATCTGGTGTGGTGGTGGTCTGGTGTGGTGGTATCTGTGTGTGGTGCTGGTGTGGTGTCTCTGGTGTGATGGTGTGGTGTGTGATGGTGTGATGGTATCTGGTGTGGGTGGTTGTGGTGGTCTATGGTGGTCTATGGTGTGGTGGTGTAGGTGTCCTGTTTCTGGTGTATGGTGTCGGTGTGTCTGGTGTGTGGTCTCTGGTGTGTGTCTCTGGTGTGGTGGTGGTCTATGGTGCTTGATGGGGTGGTGTTGGTGTGGTGGTTGGTGGTGGTTCTATGGGTGGTGGTATATGGTGTGTGGTGTCTGGTGTGGTGGATATGGTGGGTGTGGTGGTGTTGGTGTTGTATCTGGGTGTGGTCTTGGTGTGGTGGTCTATGGTGGTTGTGGTGTCTGGGGTGTGGTGTGTGTTGTGGTCTCTGGTGTGATGGTCTCTGTGTGGTGGTATATGGTGTGGTGGTCTTGGTGTGATGGTCTCTGGGTGTGGTATGGTGGTGTGGTCTCTGGTGTGTGGTGGTGTGGTCTGTGGGTTGGCTCTGGTGTGATGGTGGTGTGGTATGGTGTGGGTCTGGTATGGTGTGTGGTATGGTGTGTGGTGTCTGGTGTGGTGGTTGTTGTGTCTGGTGTGGTGGTGTGGTGTGGTTGGTGTCTCTGGGGTGTGGTGGTGTAGGTGGGTGGTGTCTCTGGTGTGTTGGTATATGGTGTGGTGGTCTATGGTGGGTGGTATATGGTGTGGTGGTATTGGTGTGGTGGTCTAGTGGTATATGGTGTGTTGGTCTAGGTGTGAGTGGTGTGGGGGTGTGGTGTGTTGGGTGGTAATGGTGGTGGTGGTGTGGTGTGTTGGTATGGTGGTGGTTATGGTCTTGTGTGTTGGTCTATGTGTTGGTTGGGTCTGGTGTGGTTGTATGGTGGGGTGGTTATGGTTTGTGTAGTGGTGTATGGTGTGTTGGTGTTGGTATGGTGTGGTGGTGTATGGTGGTGTGTATTGGTGTGTGTGTATATGTGTGGTGTGGTGTGTGGTTGTGTGTGGTGGCTTGGTGTGATGGTCTCTGGTGTGGTGGTCTTGGTGTGTTGGTCTCTGGTGTGATGGTCTCTGGTGGTGTGGGTGTTGGTCTGGTGTGTTGGTCTCTGGTGTGGTGGTCTGGTGTGGTGGTACTCTGGTGTGTGGTCTGGTGTGGTGGTGGTGTGTGGGTGGTCTGGTGTGTGGTGTATGTGTGGTCTATGGTGTTGGTATATGGTGTGGTATTGGTGTGTATCTGGTGTGGTGGTATCTGGTGTGATGGTCTCTCTATGGTGTGGTTTGGTCTATGGTGTATGGTCTCTGGTGTGTTGGGTCTATGGTGGTGGGGCTCTGGTGTGGTGGTGTCTGGTGTAGTGGTGTGTTGTGTGTATGTGGTGTGGGTGGTATCTGGGGGTGGTGGTCTGGTGTGTGTGATGGTCTTCTGGTGAGTGGTATGGTGTGTGTGTGGTGGTCTCTGGTGTGGTGGTGTATGGTGTGGTGTGGTCTCTGGTGTGGTTGGTCTGGTGTGATGGTCTCTGGTGTGGTGGTGGTCTCTGGTGTGATGGTCTATGGTGGGTGTTGGTCTCTGGTGTGTGGTCTCTGGTGTGATGGTCTCTGGTGTAGTGGTCTCTGGTGTAGTGGTATCTGGGTGTGTGTCTATGGTGTGGTGGGTCTCTGGTGTGTGGTATTGGTGTGGTGGGTGGTGGGTGGTGGGTGGTCTCTGGTGTGATGGTCTGGATGGTGTGGTGGTCTCGGGTGATGGTGGTCTATGGTGTAGTGGTCTATGGTGTGGTGGTCTCTGGTGTGGTTGTTCTGGTGTGTGGTCTCTGGTGTGATGGTCTCTGGTGTGGTGGTGTGGTGGTCTCTGGTGTGGTGGTCTCTGGTGTGATGGTATCTGGTGTGTGGTATGGTGTGGTGGTGTGATGGTGTGGTGGTATGGTGTGATGGTGGTGTGTGGGTCTATGGCTGGTGGTGTGATGGTGGTGGTGGTCTCTGGTGGTGTTGGTATCTGGTGTGGTGTGGTGTGGTGGTTGGTCTCTGGTGTGGTGGTCTCTGGTGTGGTGTCTGGTGTGATGGTCTCTGGTGTGATGGTCTAGGTGTGTGGTCTCTGGTGTGGTGGGGTCTATGGTCTGATGGTCTATGGTGTGTAGTGGTCTATGGGTGTGATGGTCTCTGGTGTAGTGGTCTCTGGTGTGTGGTCTCTGGTGTTGGTGGTGGTGTGGTGGTATCTGTGGTGGTCTGGTGTGTGGTCTCTGGTGTGGTGGTCTGGTGTGATGGTATCTGGTGTGGTGGTTCTCTGGTGTGTGGTGTGTGGGTCTCTGGTGTGATGGTCTCTGGTGTGTGGTTGGTGTGTGGTATGGTGTGGGGTATATGGTGTGGTGGTTCTATGGTGTGTGGTCTATGGTGGTAGTGGCTATGGTGTGATGGTCTCTGGTGTGGTGGTGGTGGTCTCTGGTGTGATGGTCTCTGGTGTGGTGGTCTCTGGTGTGTGGTCTCTGGTGTGATGGTCTCTGGTGTGTTGGTCTCTGGTGTAGTGGTCTCTGGTGTGTTGGTCTCTGGTGTGGTGGTGTCTGTGTCCCATCCATCAGAAAAAAACAAAACGTTAAAGTGGTCATCTCCTGTGACTTTAGAGCACTATGTTCTACATCAATAACAGTGTTTCTGCTGGTTTACAGGGTCGAGGGAGAGGGGGAGGGTGGGGAGGAGGGCAGAGCAAAAGAATCGTGTTGTTATGCGTTTTCTTTTTTTCTTTTGAAGGGACAGCAGTCAGTACAACCTCTTAATGCCTGTATTTATCCAGCTAGTGCTGTAGATGTATAAACCAGCACTGAGGGAATTCAAACGCTGTATTGACTGATTTCATGACGGTTTGTTGTAACAAAGGGGATAACAGCTGAACAGTTATTTGAAATTTACATTGAACTGGACATTCAATGTTCATTTTATCCATAAAGTGTGCAGCTTTTTCCAGTGCAGTGTGTCTTTCTGGGAACTGAGAACATTTCCAGAATCAGTCTGGCTGCTGCTCACAGGGGAGTGATTGTGGAGACATCTTTACCACTAAAATAAATGAAAAAACATCTGGATTTCAGATGGTTGATGGAACATAATTTCCAGGGATCACTCTCTGTCCTTTGGTGGGACTGGACTCCCCTGATTAGACAACTGGTGTCCTCAGTTCCCAGACGTTTATGGACTTTAGTTAGAAGAGGAGGAGGTGCTGCAGTGGTCAACCCTGATCACCCAGGTCATGATGTGAGTTATCATACTCTGGGAGGAAGGTAGAGTACCTGGACAACAGGTGGAAAAAGCTTTTCTGCTACGGGTCATCTGGGGCCACCATAAAGTCAACTCTGTACAGTTCTGCAGTTTGTGAGAGAATAGCAGCTACATTAGGAGCATCCCCATCATTTTCCTGGTTCTAGAGCAGCACCACAGGTCGTAGCAGCTTGTTGAGGCTCCTGACGTATCAGGAGCTTCGTTGTGGACTTCATCAGTGGTGGAGACTGAGAGCAGAGGACTGGTGGACCGCTCTGTGACGAGGTGTGGTGACAATCATCTCATTTTAAACGTGAACAAGACAAAGGAGACCAAGGTGATCTTGATAGGAAATGAGAGAAATCCCATTTCCATTATGGGACAACAGTTGGGTTTCATTTTTATGCTGATGGGACCATAATTTACTCATCTGCAGTTCATCACACCCTTGATGAGCTTCACTCTGCCTTAAGTCAGCTTCACGTTTCCTTTTGTCAACTAAAATTGATAGGGATGCACGATAACTATCGGCCCGATAACAGGAAATTATGACGTCATCCCGATAAAACTGATATCACGACGAATAGCCCCGATAACATATACATTTTTGTCAACACGGCAGTGCCTCGCTTCCTCTGAGCCTTGAATGACCGGCAGTGAATGTTATGTTCAAGAGACGTCGGCATAATCAGAAAAACGATTACTCAATAAGGAAATTCAAGAATACCCCCTCGTGCCAGAATACAACTTGTTAACTCGGTCATAATTTTGGTATTTGCTGACTTTAATTGATATTCGCAGTATTTTCCCACATTTTACACATAAAAAATAGAAAAATAGAAAAGGCTGAAAGAACGACGAGCAAACGAGGGAATGTCGGAATTTACGTTACACCTTGAATGCAGCCTGCAGCACAGCGCTGATCACAACAAACATGGCGGCGTGGAACTTTGTTAAAGTTTCAGAAGAAGATAGTTTGGTGGTTATTTGTGACGAATCCTCCGAGTGAATTCTACGAGGAGGGAAGCACAAGCTTTAATACATAAAACCTGATCAGCCACCTACAACATAACAATCACTTCCCTGGAGTTTTGAAATCGCGCTAACGTGAGCTAACAGAAGCTAACGGAAGCTAATGCTAACGTGCGCCAGCCAGCAGCAGTCTCTCCTCTCCCTCATCTCTCTCATCTACAGCTTCCATGAGATTAAAAAATAAAAAATTCTGAACCTCATTAACTTTAATTAAAGGTATTAATTTAAATGGAACCACAAGTCTAATTCCTTTAAATGTTAATCTTTTTCAGTTAGTAATTCTGATGCATGTATTTCCATCAGTTCAAGGAGCCTTTATTTTTTATATCAGTCAGCAATGAACCTTATTTAAGTTGATGTGAGATATCAAATAGGTTTGTTTGATAGTTTTATGAAAATGTTTGAGAGGCTTGACAATAGTTTTTCATTGGAAAAAATAAATATCTGTTAATTTAAAGAGTAAAAACTATTTTTGATTTTGTTCATAGTATTGATGTAATGATCTTAGGTATATGTATGTGTTATCGGTATCGGTTTTAAAAAACAGTTATCGTGCATCCCTAGAAATTGGTCTTAAATGCTAAAATGACAACATTTACAAAAGCTCGTCTTCAAAGTGTAGAGTGTTAACTGCTGCTCTTTAACTGGATTTAAAATGACTCGATGAGTACGTTTTTATTCTGCTTGTTTCTTGTATTGTACCTGTACCTCTAGTGTCTCTTGGCCGGGTCCTTCTGATAGAATAAAGGTTAAATAACAATTTTTTTTAAAAAAGATCCACCTCCATGGGAAAAGTGAAGGTGTTGGAGGAGGATAAAGACTTGGCTTGGCTCCATCAGTGTCTGCAGTTCATCTCAACTACTGGTTGACGTAGCAGCATCAGAGCCAGTGGTTTAAAAAAAGAAAAGTGAATAGAAACTGATCGAAACTGTGGGGACTGCTCTGCAGCCTCCAGACCTGACTGTCCAAGGATGGATGCTTGAAATGGAAACATAAACGTAACGGACGATACAGACCATCCCTTCATTCTGAGACTTCCTCAGGTCTTCTCCAACACACCGCTACAGAAACCCCCCCCCCCCAAAACCATCTAGCATGACTGAAGACAGTTACTGATAAATAGAAGTTCCTTCTAGGGATTCATAAAGCTTGTTAAAGTGTATCAGCTGGACAAACCTGTTATCATGGTGACATTTTCAATAGTATAAATCTAGAAAATGACAAGTAGCATGACACATGTATAAAGAGGTGCATGAGAGCAAGCTGTGACACACGTTGAGAGCTGGTTGGTGGCAGTGGAAACATGCTGGCCTTCACCAGCAGCACTCATTAACTCATTTATTCTAAAAGCATCTTAGTCCACAGCGTCCTAATCTTTTTACCCTGGCATGGCTGCAGCGTGAACGCTGCTTCAGGTCTCTGCCACTGATACGATAGAGGCGTGATTCCCAAAGCGTGGGCCGCGGCCCCCTGGTGGGCCGTCGCGGTACTGCAGGTGGGCCGGGCGAGGTCATTAAAAATAAACAAATGTTTTAAATACTCGGTTTTTTGAAAATATGTTTTTTTTTTATCACTCAGATATTAATTTCATGATTTGAAAAATATTTAGAGATAATAAAACAAACCAATTGAGTGTTATTCTACCATCATCTTAACTTAATATGACAAGTTATTATTTGTTGACCCCTTACATTAATACAGTCTCACTTCGCTTCACTTCTCAGTGCTCTTTAAATCTCCATCTAGAATGAAGCTGAAGCGAAGTCGAAACGTAGTAGTGATATTTCTGATCCTGCTTGTGAGAAACTGTTCAGAACAGAGTGTTTGTAAATTGGGAGACAATGAAGGGAAAATGGGATTAGGAGAAGAAAGAGACGGGGATGGAGGGAAACTCATCTATCTTTGATCGGTCCGCTCTAATCAGCTTGAGGTTCTTCTAAAGCCCGCCTACTCTGAGAAAGATTAAAAGGTTTGTGTGGGCGTGTTTGCACGTGCCTGTGGGTGCGTGCATGTGAGCGTGAGCGTGTCTGTACATCTGCTGAGCTTCTTCAGCGCTGAGGGACCTGAATTCAGACTCAGTGTTGGTTGAAGCTATGAGTGTCGTATTAAAACACACTGGAAAACATTCAGAAAGTGGACAATTTAATGCTAATAAGGAGATTAATGACAAGAATTATAGCATCAACAGATTCTGGACAAAGGAAATTAACCGGAGATGTTAACCCTAACCCCTTGACCCCCTAACCCCCTACCCCTAATCCCTAACCCTAAACCCCTAACCCTAGATTCAGTTCAGAACAAAGCTCAGCATCCTCTTCTGCTGTCGCCAGACTGGATCCTCCTCCGCTCCACCCACAGCTCCACCCACACCTCCACCCACAACTCCACCCACAGCTCCACCCACAGCTCCACCCACAGCTCCACCCACAGCCACCCACAGCCCCACCCACAGCTCCACCCACAGCTCCACCCACAGCTCCACCCACAGCTCCACCCCCCACCCACAGCTCCACCCACAGCTCCCCACAGCTCCCCCCACCCACATCTTCACCCCCACCTCCCCCCACACCCAGCCCCCAGCTCCACCCACATCCACCCACACCCCACCTCTCCACCCACAGCTCCACCCACCCTCCCCACCCACAGCTCCACCCACCCTTCCACCCACAGCTCACCCACAGCTCCACCCACAGCTTCACCCACAGCTCCACCCACACCTCCCACCACAGCTCCACCCACAGCTCCACCCACAGCTTCACTGTCATGTCTCAGCTGTCTTCCAGCTCAGTCATGGACCTTCCTGATTAGGGCTGTAGCGATACACTAATCTCGCGATACAATACGATGTATTTGGCTCACAATACGATATATCGATATTCATCTTACAATACATTTATATCACACATCAAAGTGATTTTGGTAACATCTTGTGGTGAGTGTTCCAATGACTTTGTTTGAATTAATTGAACTGAAAGCATCAATTACACATTACATGGCTGACAGGCAGCTTTCAAATGCTGGACAAAATGAATAAAAGACAACAGGATAGCAGGGCTCCATCGCGTTCACCATGCGCCTAAAGCCGGCGTTTTCCACCACTGAATACGGTCTCAAATCCTGACAAATAAAGGTTCCCTGGCTAATTCAAGCATGAAAGACATATTCAGGACAGATTTAAGAGCACACACGGACTCAAATACGGAAGTTTCACTTAAAGGACATAAATAATCTCATATGTTCCTCATCTGTGGAAGTTTAGAGGATGATCTGAAGATGCTGTCAGGTGCAGACATGTAGAATATGTGAGAAGTGGGACAGCGGTCGTCTCAGCGCGTCACGCTGCTGCCATCTGCTGTCCTCTGAGCAGAAGTGCAGCTCAGCTGCTCGGTTCCTGTGGGTTCGGTTTAAGGCAGCTTTAAGACATCGTTGTACATTTGGACAGAAACTAAACGTGGTTGGAGCTGCCGGCACACATATAAGAGGCTCCAGTCCTGCAGTGGTCGCAGGTTCGATTCCCAGGATGTGACAATTCGCTGCATGTCTTCCCTGTCCTCTCTGTCCTGATGTCCTGTCTCTGTGAATAAAGACCACCAGTGCCACAAAAAAAGCTAAAAGGTTGAATTGGCAATGCTCTCTGTTCTCTCTTTTTAACTTAAAATAAGTGATTTATCCAACACAAAGGATTGTGTTCTAAATGTGGACGCTCTGCTCTGTCCCAGTTCACACGCTGATCTTATCTTC
>JAGFBZ010000288.1:515000-770000 GCA_018398805.1 Hirundichthys speculiger | reverse complement strand
ATATCGTGTTCTTCCCGCTGGCTTAGCCCTTAGTGACACGTTAAAACATACACCAAAACTGGCACTGCTGTCAAAGAACAGTTTCATGTCAGTATTATTTTTGCATGTCAGTTTTATCTCCACGTGCACAGGAAACCCATTTGTCCTGGTGACCTGTAAACTAGCTGGACCACAAACAATAACCTGGATGATGACAAACTTCCTGCTGCTTAAACTCAGATGAGACTGAAGTTGTCGTCTTTGGACCCGAGCTCTTCAGAAATAGTAGTTATTTAGTCAGACAGGATGGCATTACTTTGACGTCTAGCACGACCCCTTTATTTTCAGATATAAAACCCCTGAAGGACAGAGCGCCATCATAACTGAAGCATCGCATCGTTGTGTACCATCCCAGCAGAGCTCCTCACTCTCAAACTGCAGGGTAACATGTGGTAACTACGGTTCCCACAAAAACAAAAAAGTTCCAAAAAAGTTGTGACGCTGTGTAAAATGTAAATAAAAACATAATCCAATGATTTGCAGGTATTATAAAACCATATTTTATTCACAGTAAAACATAAAGAACATGATAGTTGTTGAAACTGAGACATTTCACCGTTTCATGGAAAATATCAGCTCAGATGGATCAACCATGGATGTTCCAGCTGTTACCAGACAGTTCAACAGCTGCATCTCTGATGTGGTCTGGGGTTCATTAGTGTCTGTGGACAGCTGGAACATCTGGAAAGGCTCCATCAGTACTGAAGAGAACATGGAGGTTTCAGAGCAACATCTGCTCCATCTAGAAAACAAGGAAGACCTTCCACTATCTCAGCAGGACGACGCTGAACCACAGACTGGATCATCACAGCAGCAGGACTTCACAGGAGAAGATCCAGATGTTGAACTGGTCTGCTGGTCCAGAACTTTCACCAACAGAAAACATCTGGAGCATCATTAAAACATCTACCAACGAAGGTCCAGGACTGTTGATCAGCTAGAGTCCTCCATCAGACCAGAATTGGGACAACGTTCCTCTACTAAAGCTCCAACAGCTGGTCTCCTCACTTCCCAGATGTTTACAGATGTTAGAAGAAGAGGAGATGATTTGATCCAGCCATCAAAGTCAGAATGAGAGGATTTTCCATGAAAAGGTGAAATGTCTCATGTTCAATATCTCTTATGTTATTTTATCTTCTGGGGATAAAATACGGGTTCATGAGAATCAAATCCTTGCAAACTGTTTTTATTTGACGTTTTTCACAGCGTCCCAACCTTTCTGGAACTGGAGTTGGAGAACAGGAGGCAGGACCTTCAGCTCTTCTGGAACCAGCTCCTTCACTGGGCTTTGTTTTCTTATTTGGCACGACATGAATTTGGACCTTTGGACTCAACTGGAATGAACGGGATTGTGAACTGGATCAGGAACTGGAGGGAATGAGTGGAAATGAGCTGAGTGGTGGCACGCTGGTCTCAGAGTGGACCCCCAGACTCCATCCAGAATTGTATCTCTACCCTGACTCCTTCACAGAACATCACAGAACATCTATAAAACATTTTGGACTGACCAAGTCCAGTTACAAGCAGAAGATTAAATAGAGTTTAGGAGACACAAACTTGTGTTTCCTGTGGGTCAGTTCCAAGATTCTGATTGGCCTACGTTTTTTGGGTTAATTGGAGGCAAATCTGTGGTTCTGATTGAAGGGCCATCACAGAAAGGGACCCGTTTAGGCCCCTGAGCTTGAAATCAAATGTAGATTTCAGTGTAACTGGGAGGGAAACATCACGCCCTCTCTACCTGTCTCATCTGTCCCATCCAGCCTCCTCTCCGGGCCAACATGCTCCTCCCAGACGACGCCTGTGCACCGTATCCGATGGTCGGCTGCTGACGGGGCCGCCGGCGGACGCTGAGCAGGCTGACGCGGCTCTGGACACGCCCCCTTGTCCCGTGAATGGCTGGCGGACAAGAGTGAGGCTGAATGGAGCCAATGATCGGAGAGCAGGACAGCAACTGGTCAGAAGGAGAAGAGAAAGGGTGAGTGGGGGGGGGGGGGGTGATGGAGCATGATGATGTGAACATTAAAAGAGGTTTGATGTTAAATGCAGAATATACCTGGACGGAAGATGAACAGGTGCATCATCAATGCATATTTAATTATGAAATTAGGAAAGTGGACTTTCTGCTGTCTACCTGGATGACAGAGGATTTATTTGAAGTTTTTTTTGTTGTTGTTGTTCTTTTATAGCTGAGATTAAAAAGGAAAGCAGAAGTGGCTGCTGTCTGGGTCCAGTAAACATAAATTCACAGCTAAAGTGGAGCAGATGAGACGTAGAAGTGAGTTCTTGGTGTGGACGGTTCCTTTGAAATCACACCACTTGGACTTTTTCCTTTGCTGCGGTGCAGCTTGTAGAAGAACTTTAAACTGACAATTTATGAGATTTTATCAGATGGACTGACACAAAATGTCAAACTGAAATTTTAAAAAAAGTAGGGCTGGGCAACGATTTAAATTTTTAATCGCGATAAATCGCATGATTTCCCTGATTAATCGCGATTATTAGCATTGTATACGAAAATCAAATAATGAATTCAAAAGTAGTGTAAAGGTCACTTTTATTTAAATGTTCTGCTGCCATATGAACTAAAGTGTCATAACATTTGTTGTTCAAACACTTTTAACATCAGCACTTGTCAGTAACACATATTTAGTGTAAATCTCATCTTAAAAAATGTCAAATAAAATAAAGCTTATTGCCACTGCCAGGGCATTAATGTCATCCTGTTTTTTTATGAAAAATAAAAAAAAGTCTACCAATAAAATCCTAACAATCTAGAGGCCACAATCAGAACATTAAAACAGGTAATTTCTGAGGTAACAGCAGAAACTTTTAACGGGGAGTTCAACTTGTCAGTTGTTACAAATAACCTTGTTTCTGTTGAATCCTCCGTCTGGGAGAACTTTAAAATGAAAATGTCCATGTTAAAGTTCACTAACTTTATCAATCCATATTTATCTGTGTATCAATTGTTGTTTTTTTTTTAAACAAAAAAAAATTAGAAAGTGACTTTTTAGATTTTTTTTCCGTTTTTTAATCTAACACAAAAAAAACCAAAAAATTCCCTGTTTTTTTATATTTCAATTTTAGCAAACAGGCCACAGGGCTGAATTTGTTTTTAATATTTTATTGTCTGGTTTACGTGACCCAGAAATGGCTTTGTTTTATAATGGAGAACTGGACTTTCTGTTGTCGTTACACATCTGAGCCACTAGATGGAGCCGCACTGCAGTAACCAGCTAGAGGACAGCAGGACAGTGAACACATGGAGCAGATCTGATGGAACATGGACGAATGACGCCATCGTCTTGAACAAAGGGGTTTAAAAGTTTTTTTTCTTTTCAGACAGAATTGTTAATATTTCTACATGAGTTGCTACCTGAACTGTAAAGGTCACTGATTTTTACTGTTCTACCATGTCCGCATGTTTACCTGCCAATTATTTTCCGGATCCGCAGCAGCCAGTAACAGATTTTTCAAAACAAAAGCAGTGAGCAACATGCGTTAACGCGTGATAAAATAAATGTCGGCATTAATAAATTAATAAGTTAACGTGATAATAACGCGCTAA
The DNA here is from genome assembly GCA_018398805.1 of Hirundichthys speculiger. Lineage (NCBI taxonomy): Eukaryota > Metazoa > Chordata > Actinopteri > Beloniformes > Exocoetidae > Hirundichthys > Hirundichthys speculiger. The sequence goes on along the minus strand of JAGFBZ010000288.1, from coordinate 766,393 downwards.
CTTGCCCAGCCCTAAAAAAAAGCCTTCAAAGGATTGAAAAAAAAACTCTTTCAGAAAAAGAAATACAATGCAAATATGGGGGAGGGCTGGTGGAAATGCTTTTTCATGTTCCATCATCCTGCTTTCTGATTGGCTCTCGTTACTTCCCATTTAATTTACGGAGAGCGTGAATGTTTGTCACCAGATTTGAATATTCACAACATGAGATCTCCAACATTCTTCTGAGATGTCATCCTTCTTCGGACAGCACAGAAATATCTGCCAAGATAATCTGAGGTTCCTGCTGCTGAAGTTGGTTCCGAGCATCGTGGTGGGCCATTGGTTCTTCTGCATGTTGGCTCAGTTTGGGTTAAATAACCCAAACCCAGTTTGGGCTCGTCTGCACTTCTGCTGAGCCAACTTGAAAACCTGGTGAGGACCAGGTGGTTTTTCATTGACATGTAACCTCAGAACCGGACGAGGATGTGCTTTCTTGTCCACAGAAGGTTGGTGGACCCCCGCAGGTGTGAGGGGTTCAGCTATCGCTTCAACCATGCTTTATTTGAAACGGCCAGCAGGGGGCAACATGGAGTCTGACTGGTGGATGTCAGTAAAACTCTGGTCCAATAACGTCACAGTTGACATCACGTCTGCTGTGCAGCTGATGAGCAGGAATGAGCTGCAGAAACCAAAGTTAATATTCAGAAGGGAATTTTACAGATGAAGCTTTTATGTTTTCTGCATTTGTGTTTTTCTTCATGAACAAACTCTCCTTCTCTTTATTCAGCCTCACACTCTTTACTTGCTTCTGTGTGTACGAGCACAAACAGTGGTGTCGGCTTCCACTTTGACAGGTGTGATGTGTTATTTTGTCATCATCTTCAGTTCATTTGCTAATACTCTGGACATCCTTTTCTGCACTTCAGTCCTGCAACACATTTTCAAAAACATTGGATATGGAGTTAATTTAGTGTCAGGAGGTGAAAGGAAAAAGAATAGATAAAAGGATGCTCCTTCAAACAGGTGATGCCAACAGGTGTCATTACGGAGACGAGATGAGCAGAGTGACCAAATACATGAGAAATCATGTTGATGTTTAAAAAGAGTTTTCTTCATCAAGAGATTAGAAAAGATTTGCATATTTGTAGAATATCGCAACAGCATCCAAGGATTGTGGAGGAGTTTTAGTGCTTAAAGGGAAACATCTAAGACTAAACTAGAAGTGTGTGAATCCCTCAGACATCACTGACCGTCATTCAGCAGCTGCTTCAACCACACGGATAAAGAATTACTGTGAAAAACCAACTCTGTAGTATAGAGCTACTTACACAAACACCACTTAAAACTGGGCAAACAAGAGGCCTCTTCTCTTCTCCAGAGGCAGCGTTGACATCTCTGGGCTCGGAGGCTTCTGGGTCGGACCGGAACAGAGTGGGAACTGTGCGTTGTGGCCGTATGAATCAGTGTCAGATCTTTAGGAGAAAGAAATGAGGACTGTGTTCCTCAGAGCAGACCACATCGTTATCAGGAACCGGTCCCAAAGCCAGGCTGTGTGACGGTCCTGGGTCGGACCAGCGTCCATGGCAAAGCCCGTTTCCACTCATAGCGATAAAAGTGATAAAAGTGCACCGAGATTATTGAGCAACACGGGCTGCCTTCATGAATACATGTTTCAGGAACAATGCAAAACCACCGTCTGCACACATAACGTTATACACACAGTGGATCCACGTACTGGACTGACCCGGCTGCAGGGCAGCTCACTTCACTTCAGCTCTGTTTGTAAAGCATCTGTTAGGCACTTTAACCCTAACCCTAACCCCCACCACCACCACCCCCACCACCCCCATCTCTCAAGCAGATGAGACAAAGCAGAAAACATCAACATTAGGGGTTTGAATCTTTTACTATCTCACGATTCAATTCGATTCTGATTCTTGAGGCCACGATTCGATTCAAAATCGATTTATAATTTAAAATCGATTTTATTCATAATGATTTCTGATCATGATCTACTACCATCTGCTTTGCTAGACAGAATGACAAATGAGGACATTAAAATGTCTTTTTCACATTTATTAAGTTTTAAACATTTATCCATGCTTAGATGGAATTGTTGCAACTGTTGCATAAAGCAATACAGTGATCCCTCGCCACTTCGTGGTTTAAGTCCCGCGAATAACTACTAGTATTAATAACTTTTTTTCAGAAATATATAATATAATTTAAAAAATTTCAGAAAATCGTGGAAACATCACAGGATGTTGTGCGCGTTCTCTCGCAGCGAAGAAATGCTGTAAGCCAGCCTGGCCCCTTTTAGAAGGTGGCCTTATGGGTAATGGTGTGGCCTTATGGGTAATGTAGTGTGTGTGTCGTGGGACGGCAGAATGAAAACGGGGTTAGATGAAAAGTGTAGTGAGCATCAACAGCAGCCCAGCGTGTATAGATTTACATTCTCTGTTAACCGACAGGAGCCCAACAATACAACCTGTGTGATGTTACAAGTTCCTGCAGTGACACAATAAAGTTCCTGTTCCATGCAGAGAAAACCGGACTGTTTCTTTTGTTGTTGTTAGCGTGTTAGCCGCTAACCACGAGCCAAAAATAGAACAATACCAGTGGTTTGTTTACTACGGTTCAGAGACCAGAGGCTGTGAAGGTAACAGAAAGACCACAGTTGAGCCTTTGTCTTGTTTCACTGCAGTGCCTCGATACTTTTTTGCGGTTTTAAACATATTTTAAACACATTATTTAGGCTCGGGGGGCTCCGGCTCCAGTTCATGGATTTTGATTGTCGCGGGCAGTGCAGGTCCCCATTAACTGTGAAAAATAAGGGATCACTATATAACATACTGCTTCAGTAACAAAAATAAAAGTGCCTCTATATTTAAAAAAAATAGTGCAGTTAAACATGCTGCCTTTTAAATTCTGAGGAAAGTGCCTTCACCTAAACCAGTGTGTGGTCCTGCTACTTTAAGTAGCTAGCTATGAAATGAGTTTATAAAACATGGGGTTGGAGCAGCCATGTATCAGTTATTAGTGAGCAGTGAAGGTCACAAAAGACCATGAATCACATGTCAGTGTTTTTAGTCTCGTGGTGAAGCTGTGGCACAGCTGTCTCAGTGAAAAAACTTACAGGTATGGCGTACCTTGGTCTGCAACGTGCAGATAAAACCCCTCGTTCTCCACCGCTGTAAGGCTGCAGGTGTTTGATGGAACCAGGTGATAGACTGAGTTCATGTCTTTTTGCCCGCTCGGAGCTGGCAGAGCTTCGTGAAGCTGCGTTGGTCTGCAGCTGGGCGGCTGACTCTGCTCCCTGTCTTAGATTTCTGGGTGATTCCTCGTAATATGAGCCCGCACATTTGTTGTGTTGCTGAAGTTCTTGATCTTAGTTTTGCAATGCTTGCACACTGTGTGCGTCATGTCCAGGTCGGTGTTTCCAGGCATTCGGTAAAAACCGAAATGATGTCAAATTTTAGCCTTTAGCGAAAACGGGCTGGTTGGATCTCCTTTCCCCCCATCTTTGTTGTTTCCTCTTTGTTTTGGTGCTTTCTGTGAGGGCGTGCGTTCCAGAACCGGCTGCGTGGTGGCACCAGGACATCCCGCGTAGTTACAAAATGGAGGCTAGCAGCCAGCTGAGTTTTTATTTTTTTCATTTAATTTTTAAAATCGATATTGAGACATTTTGTTTCGATTCTGAATTGTAGCAAATGAGAATTGTGATTCATATGCAAATCAAATGTTTGCCATTGGTTGTTGTTGCCCGGACGACGCCTGGCATGGAGGCTACTCACTGCTGCTCCGGGGGACTTATCCCTGTGGCGCTGGACGCTGGACGCTCCAGTTTGCGCCCGGTGTGGTGATTTTGCGGTTGGGTGTCGACATGCTTTCTGCGGGTGTGGACTGGTGGAGACCTGCCGCCGCAGACATGGACTGTGTCACTGGGGGCCGGTTCGGGAAGCTGAGTAGTCCTGAACTGCTACCTGTGGCAACCACCGCCACTGGATCCGGGCTGCAGCGTCGACTGAACCGGGACCGGAGCCCCCGACGTGGCAGCAGCGGCATGGCCATGACCGGCAAATGGCTGCTGCCTCTGTCCAGCAGTCTACACGCTGGATGGGTCAGCTGACCTGGCAGGGGCCGTATGGAGACCTAGTGGGGCCCAGCACCGCCGGGGGAGACGACAACAACCAGGTCCGCATGATGAACCGGGCTCTGGGACGGTCGGCTCCATCGCTCGCCGGACTGAAGGAGCTCAGTCTTCCCAGAAGAGACAGTTTGGTTCATCGGTGTTTCCTCCTCTGACCTGGAGATATCTCACTTAATTCATCTTTATGGAGATATACTGGTTTGAACGGCTGTTAACTGGAGTTAGCACTCGGACCAAAGTAGAAAGAAAAATATCAGCTTCGGTTTTTTGTACTTTTTTTCCACATCATCCAACTTTTTCTGATTTGTGTGTGCGTGCGTGTGCATGTGTCAGTGCAGTGTGTGTGTGTGTGCATGTGTCAGTGCAGTGTTTGTGTGTGTGTGTGTGCGCGTGTGTGTGTGGATTAGCGGAGCGTAGCGCTGGATTAGCAGCGTGGAGGCCAGATGGAGCCTCAGAAAGCAGAGGACAGATCAGGACGCCTCAGTATGTGACATCAACAGGAGGATCTTATCAGTGCGCATGTGCGCATCCTCACATCGTGTCAGTGAGCATGCACGTGTTTTTGTGAGGGCTGCCTCATGCTCTGAGCCCCCCCACCCCCCCGATGTGATTTCTGCCCGATGCACAAACACACACACACTCCTAACTTCATGCAGCCTGGAGGCGACTGCTGAGATATAATTGTTGTGCTCATGTGTGTCAGATTTCAGCGCTGCACAACGTCTGAATGTTGCAGCTTTGACCGATGCAATTAAATTAAAGTGAAGGATTGGCTCCCGTGTGTGTGTGTGTGTGTGTTAGTGTGTGTGTGTGTGTTGGAGAGCTTTCAGGAGCTTTACTTTGTTTTGCAACTGAGAGGATTGTATTTTTTTCTTTGTGTACTGTGAGTATAATTGTGTACTTGTGAGGCAGAAAACCAATCAGGTCTGTTTCTTCTAAATTCAAAGCGAGCATGAAAGCACTTCATCGACTCTGAATCCAGTAACACAAACACGTCTGCTCTGGTTTCTCTTTCAGCTTTTATGTGTGAAAACATGAAAGGGGGTATAATTTTGGATAGAAATGGTGGTGAAGGTGTTCATCTGAATGATGCAGCAGATGAAAGTTTAATTGGGAGATCTGACAGCTGCTGCGCCTCCATGAATGTGTGCTGCATTAATGTGGTTACTTGCAGGGAATCAGGACTAATAAGCACATTTCTTGAGCGAAGACCTGAAAACTGGAGTCGTTTGTGCCGATCAGAAACAGATTGTTCACCACTGGAAGCAGCGCTGGGTTCTGTTAGTGCTGGGCGGTATACCGGTTCATACCGAATACCGGTGCTTATTTTTCTTATGATATGAATTTTTCATATACCGTAATACCGGTGAGTATGTACTGTAGCGTACACAACGTTGGGAACGCCGCGCAGCTGAACGTAAGTGCTGCAGAACATTGTTTGACAGGGGACTGTTTTGCAGTTGCACTGGAGGCACAACACGCTACTAGTTTCTGGTTAAACGGTGATGGATGCTAACAGAGAAAGTCCCAAAGTGGAAGCTCCAGAACGGCAACATGAGACTGAGGAACTTCTTCCTAAAGGAGCCGTGTCTGTCGCGTGGAAGTTCTTTGGATTTAAAAAAGACGACGTCCAACAAACTACAATAATCTGCTAATGTTGCCGAGTTAAGGTTTTAGCCGCGGGACGCTAAACCAGCAATCTGCTACACCACCTGAGCCGCAAACATTTGTTAGAATACAAGGAACGCATGAAGCTGAGGTCTGCGTCCTCTGCAGGTAACGCTAGTAACGTTACTGCTGCAGATAAGTCAAGTCAGGAGACAATTAAAGACATGTTTGCTAGGAGCACTGCCTTTGATAAAAAAAGGAAATGTAGGATCGAAATAACCAACGCGATCACTGTCCACTTAGCGAAAGACGTGAATATTGCATGCAAACCTGTATTAATATTAGTGTAGATATGAATGTTTTTCTACAATATTCACTCCTCGTGACAGTAAAATATGTCATTCTAAGACAATTTAATGCAGCATTTCCTCTAATTGATTAGAAAATGTGGTTAACACCCAGTTGTGCCCTCAAAAAACAAATACAGTGAAACCGATATACCGTGCTATAAATTTTTGGTCATACCACCCAGCACTAGCTGTACGGCAAGTTTCCTGTTTCCAAAGACATGATGGTTTGAGTTGTGCAGCAGCACTTACATCTACGATCCCCTGAAGGTGGGCGTGCATGCACGTTACACCAGAAAGCATTGTTTATTATTTAACAAGCATGCATAAAGCTGCTCCCAGTATGTATTTCCATTAATATTGAAGACATTTTATGAAAGAAGCCAAGTCAAAGTTTATTTCTCCAGCAACATTTAAAGCAGCCACTGTTAACCAAAGAGCTGGACGGGAGACAGTGGGGCCCATCCTGGTGGATCTCAGTGGTCTGCCTGGACCGTGAAAGTGTAGAAGCTCTGACAAGTAAGGTGGTGCCGCACTACTAAGACTCTGAAAAAGGACCAGTAAAAGGTTAAACTGGATCCTGAGCTGGAGAGGAAGCCAGTGGAGGAGAGATGTGCTCATGCCGTTTCTTCCCAGTCAGAAGAACTGGGAGCAGCTTCTCCAGTAGCGACTGAGCCCTCCCAGCGTAGAGAGAGTTACAGTCATCCAGGCGGCACTAAAAGCACGAATAACCCTCTCAAAGTCATGCAGGACGGCAGATGTGTCTGCAGCTGGTCATAAACTACCTTTCCCAAAACTGGAAACGCAGCCAGACTTCACAGATGAGTTCAAGTAAGGAGACGAAGGCGCTAAAGCATCTGAAAGAGAAGAAGAGGACAAAAGTGACCTAAGTTTTTAGATTTTTGAATTAGAAATCACTGAAATCCTGGTTGGTGCTCACTGGGCCGTACGATCGAAACCAGACAGAAGGTGATACTCAGTGACAAGGAACTAACTGTTTTTTAGCATTAATTCACCATGAAATGAGATCTGATCTTCATCCGGTTGGCCGTATTCGTCAAACACAGTGCGCTGAAGCTGACGGTGCACGAACAGTTTTAAGTTCACGTGTCTTTCTTGAACGCTCCCATTAAGCATCCACAGAAAACGTGAGGGAACTCTTGAGGCCGACCAGAGCACCGCGGTGATCTGCGGGGCTACTCGGACTGATGTTAAAACAGTTCAGTTGTCCGGGAAAAACTGTCAAAGGGAAAAAAATGGATGGTGGCAGTAAATCCACCACAGAGTAGCTTTGGAAAATATAGATCCACCCTGTGGTCCAGCCAGCGTTTGAACTGTGAAGAAGTGACTGAGCTGAAATCTGTTGCATTCACATACTCGTTCAGTTCAGATCAGTTTATCCTTATTTGCATAACATCTGTTACAGCACAGATTGTCTCTAGGTGCTTTTCAGAGACACGAGAGCGTGAGCCCCGAGCAAAAAGAACCAGTGGCAAGTAAAAAAAAAAAAAACTAAAGAAAAAGTCCCCTTTGAGACGGTGAAACGTCCAGCAGGACCTGGAGTCTCCTGGTTAGAGGACAGAGGAACAAAATATTTTAGTACACAATAACTGTGTTGTTTTGATGTGAGGAATTAATGTCTTTCTGACCAAAAATTGGATTTAATATCTAACTGCGAAGCAACCGCATCAACCAGGATGCTTCTTCTGAAAGGAGGGAGTGACGGCGGCGGCGGTACAGCGATGACTTTTATCAGAGATAACACAGAGGCCCTCAGTATATGAAACTCACTCATAAATCTGCTCCTTCACAAAAGACGTTTGTTCCCTGGAAGAGAACAAACGTCTTCTTCCCTGCATTCGAGTTTACTTGTGCTTCAGCACATCATCGTGAACACTGCCCCAGCTGTGCACCACAAGCCTCCTGGCAAAGTCTGACCTTCTAAAGTTTATTACAAGACTAAATACTTTAATGAAATTCATTGGAAGATAGCAAGAAGGATGAAGGATGGGAATGTTTAATCGTTTTTAAAAAGCATAATCATTTTTTCAGTACAAAGTCCTGGTTCCATACATACATATAAGGATAAGTTTTATAATAGCTGTTGTACCTTTAAATAACTACTGAGGTTTAGAAACAAGGACAATTATAGACACAATCACTGATCCATCTTGTGGTAGTCAGTAGTCTGTAATAGTGGTCTGAGCCTCGTCTCCACTGGTGGTCAAAGAGCTTCTGGTGATTCAAGAGTAACAAAGAATTAAGACACATAAGGAAAAGAAGTACTGCCATCTAGTCCTCAAAAATGTTAGCTTGGGAAAAAATGAAAACAAAGAAAGAAAAGAGTGTTTGGAGGTTCAGCAGCAATGAGACGACCAGGACTGATCATAAACTGGTTGGACGCCCCGTTTCCAGTTTCGATTCTTAAACTCCAGACACAGCAGAGTTGAGTAGAAAGTCAGAGGTACTGCACCGTCTCAGTGTAACCAGCTCCACGCCATTTAACCAGCACATCAGGCACCAGACGCACCAGATGTCAGACAGCTTTGGCGAAACTGCCATATCTTGGTTTTCTGGATTAATTTGCCATAAAATCTGATCTGAGTCACAATAGCAGACAAACAGCATGTGATTTCAGTGATGACGATGATTATAGTCGCTTGTGTCTTTTATTGAACACATCCATTAAAGCATCCACAGCGCTGCTGGAAGAACTGAGTAACCCCTGGGTTTGGTTGGACCTCCTTCAGCAGCAGTGACTTCTAGACATTCGGTTTCTCTGGATCAGAGCTGCACAATCTGATCCTTCCTGCCCACAGCGATAACCCTCGGTAATAGATCATTGAAGAGACTTCAAATCATGACAGTTACTGCAGCAATTTCATTTTCCTTTGGGGCAGTTTTTGAATTGAATTTGAACTTCTTCAGTTCAGACACATTTGTAGGCTGTCTCGTATTAATGGCTCTCTTTAGGTCTTTCCACTGCATGTCTGAGACACAGTAGTCAATATTAGACAACAAAGACAATCGTCCAACCAAGTTTAATCATAGCTATGTCCACTCTGATGCAAATTCATCCCAAAACACTCAAACAAAACCAATCTGCGCCAGCATTTGAACTTTGTGTTGAAGGAGATCTCTGTGCACACACATCAAACATCTGTCCGTGCTCACTGGCTGTTCACGTGAAAGTGGAAACGTTGCCAGAAACAACATTTTCTTCAGATCGGTCTTGCAACAGCATCTTAATGTCTTTGCTCCTTTTAAGTTTAAGTTCATCTTCATTCACTCTGCTTGTTTAGCTAATGAAGTCATCACAAGGCACTTTAACGCATTTGCATTCAAAGAGTACAAAGATAGAATTTAATCCAGTTTATTCCTATATAATCCACATTTCACATTTCATGTAATGCCAATTCAAGAAAAAACAGCCAAGCCAAGAAACTCAGCAGATTGCATCAGTTCTTTCCTTCGGTGCAGTCCACCATCCTGAACAAGCGGTTGAGGTTAGGGTTAGGGTTAGTGGTAGGGTTACAGGTAGGGGTAAGGTTAGGGGTAGAGTTAGGGGTAGTGGTAGGGTTACGGGTAGGGTTAGGGTAGGGTTAGGGGGGAGGGTGGGTTTAGGGGTAGGGTTATGGGTAGTGGTAGGGTTACGGGTAGGGTCAGGGGTAGGGTTAGGGGTAGTGGTAGGGTTACAGGTTAGGGTTAGGGGTAGGGTGGTAGGGTTACGGGTTAGGGTAGGGGTAGGGGTTAGGGTTAGGGTAGGTAGGGGTAGGGTTACGGGTAGGGGTTAGGGGTTAGGGGTTAGGGGTAGGGTGGGTTAGGGTTACAGGTAGGGTAGGGTTAGGGGTAGTGGTAGGGTTAGGGGTAGGGGTAGGGTTAGGGTTCGGTGGTAGGGTAGGGTTAGGGTTAGGGGTAGGGTTAGGGGGGTTAGGGTGGTAGGGTTTACAGGGGTAGGGTTAGGGGTATGGTTTAGGGTTACAGGGGGTTAGGGTAGGGTAGGGTTAGGGGGGGTTGGTAGGGTTAGGGTAGGTAGGGTTAGGGTTAGGGGTAGGGTTAGGTAGGGTTACAGGTAGGGTTAGGGGTAGTGGTAGGGTTAGGGTAGGGTAGGGGGTAGGGTAGGGTAGGGTAGGGTAGGGTTAGGGTTAGGGTTAGGGGTAGGTGGTAGGGGTTAGGGTAGGTAGGGTTTAGGGGTAGGGGTAGTGGGTTAGGGTAGGGTACGGGTAGGGTTAGGGGTAGTGGTAGGGTTACAGGTAGGGTTAGGGGTAGGGGTAGGGTTAGGGGTAGGGGTTAGGGGTAGGGGTAGGGTTAGGGTTAGGGGTTAGGGTTAGGGTTAGGGTTAGGGGTAGTGGTAGGGTAGTTAGGGGTTAGGGTTAGGGTTAGTGGTTAGGGTTACAGGGTAGGGTTAGGGTTAGGGGTAGTGGTAGGGTTACAAGTAGGGGTAGGGGTAGTGGTAGGGTTAGGGGTAGGGTTAGGGGTAGTGGTAGGGTTACAGGTAGGGTTAGCGGTAGGGGTAGGGTTAGGGGTAGTGGTAGGGTTACAGGTAGGGTTAGGGGTAGTAGGGTTACAGTAGGGGTTAGGGGTAGGGTAGGGTTAGGTAGGGTAGGGGGGTAGGGTTAGGGTAGGGTAGGGTTAGGGTTAGGGTAGGGTTAGGGTAGGGTTAGGGTAGGGGTTAGGGGTAGGGTAGGGTAGGGTAGGTTACGGGTAGGGTTAGGGGTAGTAGGTAGGGTTGGTTAGGGTAGGGGTAGTGGTAGGGTTATGGGTAGGGTTACGGGTAGGGTTAGGGGTAGTGGTAGGGTTACAAGGTAGGGGTAGGGGTAGTGGTAGGGTTAGGGGTAGGGTTAGGGGTAGGGGTAGGGTTAGGGTAGGGGTAGGGTTAGGGGTAGTGGTAGGGTTACAGGTAGGGTTAGGGGTAGGGTTAGGGGTAGTGGTAGGGTTACAGGTAGGGTTAGGGGTAGTGGTAGGGTTACGGGTAGGCTTAGGGGTAGGGTAAGGGTTAGGGGTAGGGTTAGGATTAGGGGTAGGGGTAGGGTTACAGGTAGGGTTAAGGGTAGGGGTAGGTTTTCGTCAGTATGGACTTCGTCGAGATAAGCCCAGCTCGTCTTCTTCCACGGTCTGCTGACATCCTGGAAGTATGGAGAAGGTTCCTTCTGCACTCAGCTCGATGTCACAGTCGAGGTTAACTCGCTGTTTTACTAAATTTGCATGTTGTGTATGGTGTAGGTGCACTATGGGCCAGCCAAGGCTATTGAGTATAAGTGCTGGGTAGCGCACAGACAACCCTGTGTGGAGGCTGTCTTTGTGGGTGCAACGGATTCGTGGTGAATCCTGTGTTTTTGTAGGTGGCTAGTGGGTGCAGGTAGAGACGAGAAGAAAAAGAGTAGGAGAGGATGGGATTGGGGTTGAGGAAGGGGGGGGTTTGGAACAATAAAGGTCAGGGGTTGGGGTGAGGAGAGGAGTTAGCGTTAGGATTAGAGATAAAAATGGAGGTGGGGTGGGGGTTGGGGTCAGGGGTAGGGGTAGGGGTAGGTGACGAGGCAAAAACCTGATGAGCAGAGCTAAAATGCATCCAGCAACCAGACTCAGGGACTGCAGCTCCACACCTTGACCAGCTGGGGGTCTGAGACGACATGAAAGACACACAATAATAATGACACATGCATCCCAGAAGAGTACGTGACTGAGAAGGAAAAGCCCAATCTAGAGGAAGAGACAAAATTCTGACTGGAGGCTGATTCTTGAAGAGAAGAGCTTGATATCTGAAGGCTCTGAGGTTTTACTGTTGGAAACTCCAGGAGCCACGAGGACGCCTGTAGCTTGAGAGCGAAGTGGTCTCCTCAGATAATACAGAGCTGTAGGTTCTTTAACATAAGAGGCTGTGAAAAGAACCCAGTGAATTTGAAAAGCAGTCAGTACAACTTTTGAAATGCTTGCTGACAGTTTGTCTAATAAAAACCTTTACAGCCTTTTACTCAGATCAATTACTGTTCATCATTCATCTGTATTACAGTTCATGTCAGGTTTCTGATGACTAACAAACTCAAAATGCTTGAATGTCTTATTAATGAAAGTGGCTCGACACCATCTCTCAACTCATTTAATACATTTATTTAAAAGCGCCTTTCTGTCACTCAAGGTCACCATACAGAGTATTAAAACACAGTTAAAAACAAAGCACAATAAATATATAAAAACACAGGCCTAGAGGAGGCAGGTTAAAATGTGAAAGTGCAGTGGTTATGACAGTGGCCAAAAATATGTTTAAGGGGAAGAAGGTAGATGATGAAAAGGAGGGGCCCCAGGACCGAGCCCTGGGGCACACCAGAGGTGACAGCCAAAGGTTGTGATGTGAAAGATATGATCTGGATAAACTGATTTAATCAATTGGAGTCCAGCTGGATAAAAAATACTGTAAGTAATTATGAGTTCACTTATGTTTTCCTCCATCATGTTTATTGGATGCAGTCAGTAACAGTATGCACATTTAGAATTATTATTGTGACTTAGATGAAGTTAACCACATTTTGTTGAAAATTAATGCGGAAAACCAGTTGATACAGTGGGTTCATGCTTTTTCTTGCCTTTGTGCAACAGAGCTGTGGTAAAATGCATTTACTAGATATTAAACCAGCCTATATTTTCCACTAAAGAACTCAAACTATTTGATTTTTTTTTTTTTTTTTTTGTGCCATTAAGTACCAGACACTCATGATTCCCTGGTCTGTTTATTAATATATATTATATCTGTTTGAAAGCAGCTAATCAACGCCTCATTCAAAGAAGTTTTCATTTACATCAGAAAGTGAATATCTACTATAAGCAAAAAAAAAAAAAAAGGTGCATCTATCAGGCTGCTTCAAATTATGTAAAACAGTTTTTTACAGAAATGTTCCATCCCTGAATCCTATCATACTGCGGTTATCTGATTATTATCTGATCGGTGCAGCATGTTTTGGTCATTTTTTTCATCTCCTGCGTCGAGGTCTAAGACAGGAATGTTGGTTGAAATTGCAAACAATGAGACTGTCTGCTGTTAACTGGGACACCTTTAAAAAAATGTTCCATCCCCAAGTCGTATCACAGCGCATGCATCTAATTACATGTCAGATCATCTCGTTAGGGACAGATAAACAGCAAAAATGTCAAATTGAAGGGATTTCCCGATCAAAACTTGGTTGAAACCCTGAGACGCCCCGCTGTTATCTGAGCCACCTTTGCTCTCCTGAAGTCTGCTGTGCTTTCAGTTATCCGGTCACTGCTTTCTGCTTCTCTGTTCCCTCTGAGCACTTTAACTCGCAGCGACACACACAAACACGAACATATTTCATCCTTGGCCTCATGAAAGAAGTGTGACGTAACATTGTGACGGCCGGCGGCGTGATTTCCCCTCAGGGAAACTGAATGCCATGTATATAATTGATTTGAGTGTGACAGTCCTCCATCACATGAGACCACGCGTCCTGTTTGGCCAGACGTAAGAGCATGAAGCAGCTGTGTTATGTAAATCAGTTCTGACGCTTCCTGTTATTCGGTTTCTTGTTTTGAGCCCGTGACAGGAAGGGAGGCCCCCGCGGCATCACCGTAAAGCTCACTGGCACGCCGGCAGTTGTTGTCGAGGTCTAACGTAAAGAGATCTATGGCAGCGCAGCCAGATAACCTCCCCCTGAGCATCAGTAAGCCCAAACAGGTGTGGCGGATTAAAGTCGAGTTTTCCTCGACTGAGAGACAGAGCGCTTTGAGATCTGGGTGTCTATGACACAGAGGACCTGACATGTGATCTGTCCACAGGTAGTGTGATTATTCAGAAGGCACAGCTGTGAGTGCAATTACCGAACTCTCACAGGAAGTTTGGCTCAGGTCAAGAGACGTGTAGGACGTCCTACAGTTGTGTCGTGGCGGCGCTGGTGTCCTCTAGGACATCTTCAGCCTTCTAAACCTGCCTCACTGGACTTCCCAATGTTCTTCCATAAAAGACTGAGAGTAGAACTCAGTTAGTACGTTTACATGGGAAGTTTAATTCCTTTTTAATTCAGAAATAAAATTAAATCCAATTTAAAATGATTAAAAATTACCATGTAAACACCTAATTCCGAATGAAAATGTCCATTCCGAATTAAACTTAATTCTGAAGTAAGTGGCTGGTTTATTCTTATTTTAAATCCGAATAGAACAATTCCACGGTCATGTATTGACCTTTTCGGACCAGCCCCCCGGAAGTACCCCGTCCGCCATTGGCGTACTGCGTTTGTGCTACAGAGCGACACTTTCACCGGTTTACAGATTAACCAGTGTTTTTCTCTTTCTACAAATATATATTTTTATAATGTCGAGTCGGTCGAGTGGGAATACATGTTCCATCATAAACTGTGCCAACAATGGCGTGAAAATTCAACAATGGAAGAAGAAAGTATGTGAAATACACAAGCCTTTACTGCACGAAGACTGCCTCGTTGGCATTCTGTTGATCGTCGGATGCCAGACGATGAATGAAATAATCCTGAATGGCTATAAAACAATGAATGAATGAATGAATTAGGAGAATGATAAAATAAATTAAATATAACATTAACACATAGCCTTATTTACCGCTAGTGTTAACGTTACAGTAGCATAATCTTTATGGCTTGTTGACGTTAGTTATAGCCAGCGTTGCATTTTTCACGTATTCCCACAGTTTTTAGTGTTTGGTTATGGGAATAGATCATGCTATTTCCATAACCAATCATTAAAAACAGCGATAAACTACCTTCATCTGTAACTGGAGGCCACTGCCTAACATCATCAATCCAAGACATGTCTTTGTTATCAGTAACAAATGCTCCACGCTGCTGTGTTTGGGTTAGTTAGGTGGAGCACCGCACACTCCAGTTATGTTTGGGCCACTAGGGGGCGCATGTCCACAATTTTTAAGTCGAAAAGGTGTATACACTCATTCCACTTTAAATTAATTCCCGTCTTTCTGTGCATGCACGTTCCCTTACCCGTCTGTCGCGATGACGCTTATATTCTGCGATGGGCTTGTTTTCGAAACAAAGTTTCAAGATGGCAGCACGCAGTTAATGGTAGTATGATGTTGTCGTGCTGCTGCTTCAAAAGTAAAATCAAAACAAATCCAGAAAGGATGCTAATAATGTAGTCCTCCCTGTTGTTGCTAATCGAGTAAGTTTGTTTTCTTCCGGTAGACTTAAATACGTAAAGATGTGTTGGGTCTCCACCTGCCACACCGCAGTCCCGTCTCCCTCAGGAGGACACGCCCAGCACTTCTCAGAGCGCGGCCAGGGAGCTGCGCGCTCCTCCACACACCTGAGGGGCATCTGTCATCACACACCTGCAGCCTCCAGCTCATTTGGGAGGACATTTAAGCCGGGTCCTCCGGTACCTCGGTGCGAGTTCGTGCCGTACGTACACTAGTGCAGTGTGTTTTTTCCTGTGGGTTCTCACTCCGAGTCCTGGTGGATATTTTCACCCGTCCTCGCGTTCTGTGGATTACTTTTTCCCGTGCTTGTGGATTTACCTTGGTGGTGGATTACTAACCTTTTGTGAACTTCTTCCAGTGGCGGTCCCAGGAGGAACTGGACCTCAGTGGATTATTCCTCCTGTGTGGATATATACTTCCCGGCTCATCTCCGCGTCTCCGGCTCCAGTGACAGTTCCGGGTTGAAAGACAGGACTTTCAGTTTCACCCGTTGGAGCTCCGGTGCGCCTGATCAGCCGGAGATTGAACTATTTTCTAATAAACTTTGCCCTTCGGGCATTTTGAACTGTCTTTGGCTGTGTCGTGCTTTTGGGGTCCTTACCAACCTTAACAAGATGTCCGCCCCCCCTATCCAATCAGAACCCTTCCCAACCCCCAGACCTTAAGCGGAATTGGTTAAAGCCGAATCAAACGTGTTTTCCATGTAAACCTCAATTCGGAATTACTGTTTCCATGTAAACTTGAAGGAAAATAGTTTAATTCTGAATTATTTAATTCATAATAATTAATTCCGATAAAAAAAAAAAACATCATGTAACCGTGGCTAATGTGACAGGCTCAGTGGATGATGAGTAAAAATGGATGGAGTCATGAGCAAAATAAAACAGCCTTCGTCTACTGTGATCATTCATGCATAAATTATTAGAAAATAAACCGTATCTTTCCATGTGTGATTTTTATAGATCACTGAGGAAGTGACCTCTACTACTATCATGGAATTGTTTTAAAAATGAATGATGACAAGGACAAAACCAAAGGTTTAACAATTTTCAGTTACATTTTCAGTGTGCACTTCAGTGCATAGTCTTTGATTTCACCTTCAAATGTCATTTCTTTTAATGCAGTGCACTGAATGCGAAGGTGATGACTCGCTAACGTCCACCGAAGTGGCTAAACCATGAGAAACCCAGGACATCCACCTTCAGACCACTGTCCGCTGTGAACTGACCGCTGTGCATGAAAGAGAACTCATCTGGTCCTTACCAGCTCTTAAAATAAGGTGCATAAATCTCTGGCTAACAACAGGAAATGACATATTCCATCATCTCACTGTTTAACAGAATCTTGCTAAAGTGCCAGAGGCGTTTTTTGAAATAAACCGTTTATCGCCCCCTACAGGGCTGAGGAGTGTAAGTAGCAGCCAGATGCTGGTAATCAAAGTCACTTATTGACCCAACTGAACCAGACACCAGCGAGGCACTCTCAGAAGACCCGGCGCTTCGTTCAGTATATACATTTATATCCATATCAGAACGAATTAAGCTGACTAGATAAAGATAGATGACCTCCCATTACGAGGATCAGAAGTTATGACAGAAGACAGAGAGATCAGAGTGACGGGACTTCTGATCTGAATACATGAATACTCTGTTTAGAGTCGAAACAGTTCAAAGTGCTGCACAGTGGTTCTAGTCAGGACCGGTGGAGAGACGTCAGGACTGGACTAATACGGTCCTATCTCCTGGTTCTAGTCAGGACCACTGCAGAGACCTCAGGACTGGACCGATACGGTCGTATCTCCTGGTTCTAGTCGGGACCGGTGCAGAGACGTCAGGACTGGACTAATACGGTTGTATCTCCTGCTTATTTTATTATTTTTATTTTATTTATTTCAAGTTTATTTGTTCAGGGACAATGCACATTGATGAACATTTCTGTAAATGTGCCAGTTTATAGCTGATTAGCTAATTTGCAACTGTAGTCCCTGGGCAGGATGTTAATTGCCAGTGAAAGAAATTCCAAGTGAGAGGAATGATCACTTAACCTAACATACATGTCTTTTGGACTGTGGGAGGAAGCCGGAGTACCCGGAGGAAACCCACGCAAGCACGGGGAGAACATGCAAACTCCACACAGAAAGGCCCCGAGGTTCAATCCAGGACCCCCCCCTGCCGAGGTTCCAACCAGGAACCTTCTAGCTGTGAGGCAACAGTGCTAACCACTAAGCCACCGTGCTGCCAGGACTGGACCAATACGGTCATATCTCCTGGTTCTAGTCAGGACCGGTGCAGACACCTCAGCACTGGACTAATACGCTCGTATCTCCTGGTTCTAGTCAGGACCGGTGCAGAGAGCTCAGGACTGGACTAATACGGTCGTATCTCCTGGTTCTAGTCAGGACCGGTGCAGAGAGCTCAGGACTGGACTAATACGGTCGTATCTCCTGGTTCTAGTCAGGACCGGTGCAGAGAGCTCAGGACTGGACCAATACGGTCATATCTCCTGGTTCTAGTCGGGACCGGTGCAGAGACCTCAGGACTGGACTAATACGGTCGTATCTCCTGGTTCTAGTCAGGACCGGTGCAGAGACCTCAGCACTGGACTAATACGGTCGTATCTCCTGGTTCTAGTCAGGACCGGTGCAGAGAGCTCAGGACTGGACCAATACGGTCATATCTCCTGGTTCTAGTCAGGACCGGTGCAGAGACCTCAGGACTGGACTAATACGGTCGTATCTCCTGGTTCTAGTCAGGACCGGTGCAGACACCTCAGCACTGGACTAATACGCTCGTATCTCCTGGTTCTAGTCAGGACCGGTGCAGAGAGCTCAGGACTGGACTAATACGGTCGTATCTCCTCGTTCTAGTCAGGACCAATGCAGAGACCTCAGGACTGGACTAATACGGTCGTATCTCCTGGTTCTAGTCAGGACCGGTGGAGAGACCTCAGGACTGGACCAATACGGTCATATCTCCTGGTTCTAGTCAGGACCAATACAGAGACCTCAGGACTGGAATGATACGGTCATATCTCCTGGTTCTAGTCAGGACCAGGGAAGAGACCTCAGGACTGGACCAATACGGTCATATCTCCTGGTTCTAGTCAGGACCGGTGCAGAGAGCTCAGGACTGGAATGATACGGTCATATCTCCTGGTTCTAGTCGGGACCAGGGAAGAGACCTCAGGACTGGACCAATGCGGTCGTATCTCCTGGTTCTAGTCAGGACCAGGGAAGAGACCTCAGGACTGGACCAATGCGGTCGTATCTCCTGGTTCTAGTCAGGACCAGGGAAGAGACCTCAGGACTGGACCAATGCGGTCGTATCTCCTGGTTCTAGTCAGGACCGGTGCAGAGACCTCAGGACTGGACTAATACGGTCGTATCTCCTGGTTCTAGTCAGGACCAGTGCAGAGACCTCAGGACTGGACCGATACGGTCGTATCTCCTGGTTCTAGTCAGGACCGGTGGAGAGACCTCAGGACTGGACTAATACGGTCGTATCTCCTGGTTCTAGTTGGGACCGGTGCAGAGATCTCAGGACTGGACTAATACGGCCGTATCTCCTGGTTCTAGTCGGGACCGGTGGAGAGACCTCAGCACTGGACTAATACAGTCGTATCTCCTGGTTCTAGTCAGGACCAATGCAGAGACCTCAGGACTGGACTAATATGGTCGTATCTCCTGGTTCTAGTCAGGACCTTTTTGCAGAGACCTCGGGACTGGACTAATGTGGTCGTATCTCCTGGTTCTAGTCGGGACCGGTGCAGAGACCTCAGGACTGGACTAATACGGTCGTATCTCCTGGTTCTAGTCAGGACCGGTGCAGAGACCTCAGGACTGGACTAATACGGTCGTATCTCCTGGTTCTAGTCAGGACCGGTGCAGAGACCTCAGGACTGGACTAATACGGTCGTATCTCCTGGTTCTAGTCAGGACCGGTGCAGAGACCTCAGGACTGGACTAATACGGTCGTATCTCCTGGTTCTAGTCAGGACCGGTGCAGAGACCTCAGGACTGGACTAATACGGTCGTATCTCCTGGTTCTAGTCAGGACCGGTGCAGAGACCTCAGGACTGGACTAATACGGTCGTATCTCCTGGTTCTAGTCAGGACCAGTGCAGAGACCTCAGGACTGGACTAATACGGTCGTATCTCCTGGTTCTAGTCAGGGCCGGTGCAGAGACCTCAGGACTGGACTAATACGGTCGTATCTCCTGGTTCTAGTCAGGACCGGTGCAGAGACCTCAGGACTGGACTAATACGGTCGTATCTCCTGGTTCTAGTCAGGACCAGTGCAGAGACCTCAGGGGACTGGACTAATATGGTCGTATCTCCTGGTTCTAGTCGGGACCTTTGCAGAGACCTCAGGACTGGACTAATATGGTCGTATCTCCTGGTTCTAGTCAGGACCGGTGCAGAGAGACCTCAGGACTGGACTAATACGGTCGTATCTCCTGGTTCTAGTCAGGACCGGTGCAGAGACCTCAGGACTGGACTAATACGGTCGTATCTCCTGGTTCTAGTCAGGACCGGTGCAGAGACCTCAGGACTGGACTAATATGGTCGTATCTCCTGGTTCTAGTCAGGACCGGTGCAGAGACCTCAGGACTGGACTAATATGGTCGTATCTCCTGGTTCTAGTCAGGACCAGTGCAGAGACCTCAGGACTGGACTAATATGGTCGTATCTCCTGGTTCTAGTCAGGACCAGTGCAGAGACCTCAGGACTGGACTAATATGGTCGTATCTCCTGGTTCTAGTCAGGACCGGTGCAGAGACCTCAGGACTGGACTAATACGGTCGTATCTCCTGGTTCTAGTCAGGACCGGTGCAGAGACCTCAGGACTGGACTAATACGGTCGTATCTCCTGGTTCTAGTCAGGACCAGTGCAGAGACCTCAGGACTGGACTAATACGGTCGTATCTCCTGGTTCTAGTCAGGACCAGTGCAGAGACCTCAGGACTGGACTAATACGGTCGTATCTCCTGGTTCTAGTCAGGACCGGTGCAGAGACCTCAGGACTGGACTAATACGGTCGTATCTCCTGGTTCTAGTCAGGACCAGTGCAGAGACCTCAGGACTGGACTAATACGGTCGTATCTCCTGGTTCTAGTCAGGACCGGTGCAGAGACCTCAGGACTGGACTAATACGGTCGTATCTCCTGGTTCTAGTCAGGACCAGTGCAGAGACCTCAGGACTGGACTAATACGGTCGTATCTCCTGGTTCTAGTCAGGACCGGTGCAGAGACCTCAGGACTGGACTAATATGGTCGTATCTCCTGGTTCTAGTGAGGACCAGTGCAGAGACCTCAGGACTGGACTAATACGGTCGTATCTCCTGGTTCTAGTCAGGGACCGGTGCAGAGACCTCAGGACTGGACTAATACGGTCGTATCTCCTGGTTCTAGTCAGGACGACCGGTGCAGAGACCTCAGGACTGGACTAATACGGTCGTATCTCCTGGTTCTAGTCAGGACCGGTGCAGAGACCTCAGGACTGGACTAATATGGTCGTATCTCCTGGTTCTAGTCAGGACCAGTGCAGAGACCTCAGGACTGGACTAATGTGGTCGTATCTCCTGGTTCTAGTCAGGACCGGTGCAGAGACCTCAGGACTGGACTAATACGGTCGTATCTCCTGGTTCTAGTCAGGACCGGTGCAGAGACCTCAGGACTGGACTAATACGGTCGTATCTCCTGGTTCTAGTCAGGACCGGTGCAGAGACCTCAGGACTGGACTAATACGGTTATATCTCCTGGTTCTAGTCAGGACCGGTGCAGAGACCTCAGGACTGGACTAATACGGTCGTATCTCCTGGTTCTAGTCAGGACCAGTGCAGAGACCTCAGGACTGGACTAATATGGTCGTATCTCCTGGTTCTAGTCAGGACCGGTGCAGAGACCTCAGGACTGGACTAATACGGTTATATCTCCTGGTTCTAGTCGGGACCGGTGCAGAGACCTCAGGACTGGACTAATACGGTCGTATCTCCTGCTTCTAGTCAGGACCAGTGCAGAGACCTCAGGACTGGACTAATATGGTCATATCTCCTGGTTCTAGTCAGGACCGGTGCAGAGACCTCGGGACTGGACTAATGTGGTCGTATCTCCTGGTTCTAGTCAGAACCAGTGCAGAGACCCCAGGACTGGACTAATACGGTCGTATCTCCTCGTTCTAGTCAGGACCAGTGCAGAGACCTTAGGACTGGACTAATACAGTCGTATCTCCTGGTTCTAGTCAGGCCCAGTGGAGAGACTTCAGGACTGGACTAATGTGGTCGTATCTCCTGGTTCTAGTCAGGACCGGTGCAGAGACCTCAGGACTGGACTAATATGGTCATATCTCCTGGTTCTAGTCAGGACCGGTGCAGAGACCTCGGGACTGGACTAATGTGGTCGTATCTCCTGGTTCTAGTCAGGACAGATGCAGACGGTTGAAAATGAATTCATCTTATTTTTATTTTGTTTATTTTTTTCACACATGTAACATAGAAAACAGACATGGTTATTATTTCAGCTCTTGCTTCATCTAACATTCCCACCATTATGTTTCATTTATCACCATCCTAGTCTTTGAGATGGAATATACTGGGTCACTGGCTGAGCCCTGCCCACATGAGGAGCCGCTCATGAGACTGTACGAGCTCCACGGGCGGTTGTGACTCAGCAGAGAGGAAAGGCTTCCCAGCTCCTCAGGGGGAGTGTCTCTGAGTCTCGTCTCTAGATAGGACACAGAGATGTTCCCTACTGGCACTTTGGCTCGGTGGCTGTAGCTCAGACCCAGAACTACCTCCCTGTTCTTTCACAGCCGATTCAGCCGGTTGATCTGATGCTCCTGAGACAATGAAAGTCAGGATCCTGCCACAGTTGTGGAGGCTTCTCAGCCGCCACACGTGACCATGCACGACAGCGTGGATCCACGTGTGGCATCACTCAGACGCAGCCAGCTGGAAGCATCCATGAGACTTCAGTGTGACAACAAACAGTCACTCCGTCCACAACAAGGTCAATCTAAAGGCATCACAATGGCTGTCTTTCAAAAAAAAAAAAATCTTGAGCGCTGTTTTCTTTTTTGTCCTTTCGCCAGCGAGGCGTCTGACGCAGAGCTGTTGCCGTGGAATTTTCCTTGAGGTGCTGCTAAAACTGTCGCTGCTTGGCTGGAGCGCCATAAAAGGGTGACATTGTCAGTGAAATGAAAGGGGCATTAGCAGAAGTGAGGGCTGGAGAGGAAACGAATGAGTGCAAAGAAAGAAGGAAGACAAGTTTCTGCTAATGAGAGTCACTTTACTTTATAGAGGGTGAAACTTTAGTCCCTTTTGGAAAGAAAAGATGGTGTTTGCTTCTCATTTCACTTCTTTGAGCAGTGCAGCGTAGCAGTGGCTCCACTGGTGTCCTCGCATCCCTGAGCTGTAGGGAAGCATGAATGTTTCATAAAATAACAGGAAGCCGTCACACGAAGCCACCTGAAGCTGACGTTGCATTTGCTCCGTGATTTCATTCAGGTGCTCTCGACCATCTTTAGGTTGGTTTGTCCTGTTAAAATGAGTGCGTGTTGCGTGCACATCATCAACGAGAAGTGCAACTTATACGCTGGAGGATGTTAAGATTTCAGCAGCTGCAGAGAAAAGCTGCTGAAGTGTTGATTTCCTTTGAAAAATGATCAAAAAGCATCAATGAAACTGGAAGTAATTGGTGAATAGTAACAGGAGAGAGTATCAAAGATGCATCCTAATAGGTCTGCAGTATTTATACATGCCCCACATTGTTCTTTCGTTATCTTTTCTCATCTTTCATGCCTCAGACGAACAAGAAAGTGATGGTTCATTTCCACAATTTTGTAACCAGCTGGAGTTGGAGTCTTCAAAAGAACTTTTACACTTGGAGCAAAGAGATCAGAGAGCAGTCGGATTGAATTAACGGGATATCGAGGATCGCGGCGTCCTCGTAAGACTTTACTGGGCAGACTGCATCGCTCCGGTGTTATATAATCAGGGTAACGTTAAAGCTGTAGAGAGTCTGAACAGACTGGGTGGTTCTGTTTTTTGTTTTGTTTTTTTGGTGGTGGGGGGCTAAATGCAAGAAAGGAATGAAAGGAAACGTGACAGGGATATGATGTATAAATATCAGAAGGAGTGATGAAAACAGAGAGAGAGAGAAAAAAAGATCAACTGAATACAAGAACAGGAAGTGGAAGAGGGGTTGTACGAGGTAAACGAGAGCATGACGGCAGCATGTTGTGATGTCAGCATGTCACCGGGTGAGGGGCTGAACATGCATGCAGACGGCGGGGGGGAGGGGGGGGGGGGCTGGGCCAGAGCAGCTGAGGGAGAGGGAGATAAACTGACTGCTGTTGCTCTCTGCAGCCAGTCGAGGCTGCTGCTGCTGCTGCTGCTGCTGCTGCTGCTGCTGCTGCTGCTGCTGCTGCTGCTGCTGCCACAGATGTTTCAGCTGACTCCACCGGATCCACCTAAACTCCTCTGTAGACTCCCAGAACCGGTTCAGGACCATCACAGTCTGGACTTTAAAGCCCACGGCTCAGGGAGCAGGGCTGGATGAGACTCCTGCACTGACTCCTGGGAGGCTGGAAACTCTGCTGGCTCTCATTCTTTCTTTGATCTTCCTTTAAGGGAGCACCATGCATATCCTGCAGTCGTACTGCATCAACAGGTTGGTGTGCTGATGGGAGCACGTTTCTGTGTGTCTTTGCTCCCCGACAACAGTTGTGTGCGGTGTGTGCGTTTCCATTATCGTCAGTGTCTTTGATCCATTTACCAGTCTGGAACTGTTGATAGTTGTCCACAAATTGAATTTCCACATTATCACATTAAATTATTCTGATCTAATAAGACGTATAGAGTTAAAAGAAAAAGAAAAAAAGCTATAATCAGCTTATGATTCACATGAATCCTTATGTACTTTTGATTAACTAATTTGTTGTGTCATTCCTGCTGCTGAAGTCATGGAACATTACTCTGGCTGAACGGTTTGTTTTAATGCTGCTTTAATAATAGCTAGTTATTTTTTTTATTTGCTCTGAAGGAGCTGGCATGCACGTGACTCTGGCTCAACAATCAATTTGGTTGCCAAAGCTCCAGCGCGGCATCTTCCAGCGCCGGTTTAGCTGATGCCCCTGGTACCAGCTCCAGATAATCTGAGCGTGGTTGCAGGCTGGCTTAAGTTTTACCGGTTTCTCCTGTAATTACTAATTCAAATTTTTGAGTAATTAACTTCACTTTTATTGAATTTTGATGTGAACATGCCTAGTGAGTCTATATATTTACTTCTACAGATGTTTTCTGTTTGTGTTGCTTCCTTTTGATCAGAGTATGGGGCAGACAGTTTCCCAGCACATGACAAACTAACCAAGTGCCATGAAATAAAAGTTAACACGCTTGTTCAACCATGAAGAGCAGCAGGCACCAAGAAGGAAACATCAGAGGATTTTTCTTTTTTTCTTTCTTTTTTTTTTTGTTATTGTAAAAGGTTAAGTGGATTTGACAGCCATTGGGAGGAGAGGAGGGGAAGGAGGGAGGTGCTGGTGCTGTTACCTAATGCTGCTGAGTGACGAGAGCAGAGGGGAGGGCAAAGAAGAGATGAACAGAAAGGAGAGAGATGTGGTGGAAGAAGAAGAGAAAGGGGAGAATGTGACGTAACATAGTTTTGCAAAGCGGGAGAAAACAGGAGAAAAGGATGTGTGTTGCAAACGGCGAGACACGTGGATGGACAGAGAGAAATGAAAAGCCACAGTTCATCCTGTGAACGTGAGAAAAGAGGACAGAAAATCATAGAAAGGGGCAGCAGGCTTTGCAGAGATTAGTTAAGGAATTATTAGTATCCTGGAAACGTGCATGTACGTAGTATGTATGTGTGTGCAGGTTCATTGATATAATTGACTGAGATCTGAGTAATCCCCACCCCCCCCACCCCAAAAAAAACCCTTAAAGCTCATAGTGTGCTGGCCTTAATGTTGTGCTGTGCAGTTGAAGCAGAAGTTTACATGCACTTTAGAAAAATACACAAACTTTTCCTTTTTTCCATGTCTAATATACGCATGTAATGTCTGGTACATATTTTTATGACTTCCTTCAAAGTCAGAATTTTGCTAAAAGCTAAGAATCAATTATCAGCCCAAACCTTTTCAGCCTTTGAATTACAAAAAAGAGCTAAGCATCGCTGCAACACTCACCTGAGGAGCACTCAGGTTTCTGGTTCAGAAATGATATTGTTATTCCAGAAATGAGGACATCAGCTCCGAACTAAAGATAATGGATGCTTGTCTGACAGGGGAAGCTGTGCTGCCATCTCCACGTGTTTCACTGCAGCTGTGTCTGCAGCAGCTGTGTTTGCAGCAGCTGTGTGTTTGCAGCAGCTGTATTTGCAGCAGCTGTATTTACAGCAGCTGTGTCTGCAGCAGCTGTATTTGCAGCAGTTGCATTTACAGCAGCTGTATCTGCAGAAGCTGTGTCTGTGGCAGCTGTGTCTGCAGCAGTTGTATTTGCAGCAGCTGTGTCTGCAGCAGCTGTATTTACAGCAGCTGTGTCTACAGCGGCTGTATTTACAGCAGCTGTGTCTGCAGCAGCTGTATTTGCAGCAGTTGCATTTACAGCAGCTGTATCTGCAGAAGCTGTGTCTGTGGCAGCTGTGTCTGCAGCAGTTGTATTTACAGCAGCTGTGTCTGCAGCAGCTGTGTCTACAGCGGCTGTATTTACAGCAGCTCTGTCTGCAGCAGCTGTGTCTACAGTGGCTGTATTTACAGCTGCTGTGTCTGCAGCAGCGTTATTTACAGCAGCTGTGTCTGCAGCAGCTGTATTTGCAGCAGCTGTGTCTGTGGCAGCTGTGTCTGCAGCAGTTGTATTTACAGCAGCTGTGTCTGCAGCAGCTGTGTCTACAGCGGCTGTATTTACAGCAGCTGTGTCTGCAGCAGCTGTATCTGCAGCAGCTGTATCTGCAGCAGCTGTGTCTGCAGCAGTTGATTTGCACCAGCTGTATTTGCAGCAGCTGTATTTGCAACAGCTGTGTTTGCAGCAGCTGTGTCTACAGCGGCTGTATTTACAGCAGCTGTGTCTGCAGCAGCTGTATTTGCAGCAGTTGCATTTACAGCAGCTGTATCTGCAGAAGCTGTGTCTGTGGCAGCTGTGTCTGCAGCAGTTGTATTTACAGCAGCTGTGTCTGCAGCAGCTGTGTCTACAGCGGCTGTATTTACAGCAGCTGTGTCTGCAGCAGCTGTGTCTACAGTGGCTGTATTTACAGCTGCTGTGTCTGCAGCAGCGTTATTTACAGCAGCTGTGTCTGCAGCAGCTGTATTTGCAGCAGCTGTGTCTGTGGCAGCTGTGTCTGCAGCAGTTGTATTTACAGCAGCTGTGTCTGCAGCAGCTGTGTCTACAGCGGCTGTATTTACAGCAGCTGTGTCTGCAGCAGCTGTATCTGCAGCAGCTGTATCTGCAGCAGCTGTGTCTGCAGCAGTTGATTTGCAGCAGCTGTATTTGCAGCAGCTGTATTTGCAACAGCTGTGTCTGCAGCAACTGTATATGCAGCAACTGTATTTGCAGCAGCTGTGTCTGCAACTGTTGTATTTGCAGCAGCTGTATTTGCAGCAGCTGTGTTTACAGCAGCTGTGTCTGCAGAAGCTGTATATGCAGCAACTGTATTTGCAGCAGCTGTGTCTGCAGAAGCTGTATATGCAGCAACTGTATTTGCAGCAGCTGTGTCTGCAGAAGCTGTATTTACAGCAGCTGTATCTGCAGCAGCTGTGTCTGCAGCAGTTGTATTTACAGCAGCTGTGTCTGCAGCAGCTGTATTTGCAGCAGCTGTGTCTGTGGCAGCTGTGTCTGCAGCAGTTGTATTTACAGCAGCTGTGTCTGCAGCAGCTGTGTCTACAGCGGCTGTATTTACAGCAGCTGTGTCTGCAGCAGCTGTATCTGCAGCAGCTGTATCTGCAGCAGCTGTGTCTGCAGCAGTTGATTTGCAGCAGCTGTATTTGCAGCAGCTGTATTTGCAACAGCTGTGTCTGCAGCAACTGTATATGCAGCAACTGTATTTGCAGCAGCTGTGTCTGCAACTGCTGTATTTGCAGCAGCTGTATTTGCAGCAGCTGTGTTTACAGCAGCTGTGTCTGCAGAAGCTGTATATGCAGCAACTGTATTTGCAGCAGCTGTGTCTGCAGAAGCTGTATATGCAGCAACTGTATTTGCAGCAGCTGTGTCTGCAGAAGCTGTATTTACAGCAGCTGTATCTGCAGCAGCTGTGTCTGCAGCAGTTGTATTTGCAGCAGCTGTGTCTGCAGCAGCTGTATTTACAGCAGCTGTGTCTGCAGCAACTGTATTTACAGCAGCTGTGTCTGCAGCAGTTGTATTTGCAGCAGCTGTGTCTGCAGCAGCTGTATTTACAGCAGCTGTGTCTGCAGCAGTTGTATTTGCAGCAGCTGTGTCTGCAGCAACTGTATTTACAGCAGCTGTATCTGCAGCAGCTGTGTCTGCAGCAGTTGTATTTGCAGCAGCTGTGTCTGCGGCAGCTGTATTTACAGCAGCTGTTTCTGTGGCAGCTGTGTCTGCGGCAGGTGTATTTGCAGCAGCTGTATTTACACCAGCTGTGTCTGCAGCAGCTGTGTATTGCTTAACTGCAAAGTAGAAGAAAAGCTAGATGTGGCTAAAAGATTTCCCAGACTTTGTGGCGATTGCAGCAGAATGGGCTGTTTCTGGCCTTGATGCTTCACAGCGACGGCTGTGGTTTGGCGGTACTGGTTACTGGTTGCACACTGGCTGCTGTTTTTCCCTGGTGAAAAAGAGGGGAGGCCTTCAACTCAAAAAAACACAGGTGTTAGCTTGTTCCTCCTGACAGAGCTGGTGAAGATGAGTCAACTTTGTGGGCCTTCATGCTTTTCAGCCACTCATGTTCTGTATGTTGAGGTCACAGCTGTCAAGCCTTTTTGTTGTCCTTAAGCTGCTTTGCAACAAAGCGTGTGGTCACAGTTCCCCTGGAAGATCCATCCACATCAAATCCCTCCACAACCTCCTCTCCACATGACACTGTCCATTTGGTGAAGCAGCGCGAGGCATGATGCTGATGTCTCCACGCTTCGCATACTTAGAGGTGCAAAGCTTTCCCTTTTTACACCAAATATTACAATGATCCTGATGAACAAACAGTCCAGTTTTAGTCTCATCACACCAGAGGACACGCCTCCCCAATTTAAGACCTTTGTTCAGCTGCAAACTGATCTAACCTTTTAACAGTGGGGCCTTTCAGCCAAATAAGGATTTTAGCAAGTTAATTATGAATGAATAGAAATAATGTTAGCGTGCTCATCGGCACTAAAACGAAACCAGTGTGTGAGGTCAGGTTACTGTGTCGGGGGGCTGTGGCTCAGGGAGCAGAGCAGCCAACCAGGAAGTAGGCAAAATCAGAGGACAAACGTAATAAGACTGCTTGTAGAGTTCTCAGAGCACCTCGAGCCACGTTCCTCCACTCGTTCACCTGCATTTCCAGTGTACTGAGGCTTCAGTGTCGTGTCCTCAGACACATCTAAGTGTGAGCCGGGGATGCAACTGCTCTACGTCTTCAGCGGCTCAAAAATGGATGTTTTTATAGGCCACAGCATCAGGGAAACAGGAGCACCATTTCAGAGCTACATGAAGTGTCCATCAGGCTGGAAATACACTCCCTGCCATCCCTGGTGTGAATGTTGTCTCTCAGCACTTTCAAGCTTCTCTGTTTGTTATTCCTGCATCATCGTGGTGAACAGCTTCAAATGGCCAAAAATGATAATGGCTTGAATGTTAAATTGCAGATTTGTTTGTTATTTTTTCCGGTAATTTCAGCTGTTCGAGTGCAGGTTTGTCAACCGATGTCTTATTTCAGAGAATCAAAGATTGTTCATGGTTCTGTGGTAGAGATCGTGAATGTAATGGTCCAGTAGATTTTTAGAGCCTTCAGCTGTGGAAAACTGTTAATTTCACCTTCTTCTCTGTCGTCCTCAGGTGGCCTGATGTGCCAAAGAGGAAGAGGAAGAACAGCCAGTGTTCAGTGAAGAGCATGTCTGGTAAGGATTCATGACCTCTGACCTCACTGCCACCACGGTTCACAGCAGGTTTCCACTGAGATGCTCAGGTTCAGATGCTCAGGAGGGTTCGGCCTCACTCCTCAGCTCCCGGAGCTCCTTGTCATCGGTTTGATTTATTTCCCTCAGAGGCCTTTTCTTAGATGAGATTTGTTGAAGAAGATTGTAGACAGGTTCCGGGTGTAAAAATGTGTACAAATTTTTTATTTTTTTAGCATCCTGCTAGTGTAGTCTCAACAATCTTTTCTCCTTCACTGAACGTAAGAATATCTGATCTTAATAAAGGAAGTGATCAGCTGTTTTAAATAAAAATGTTTCCAATACAAGATACACTATTGTTGTACAAACCTGATTCCAAACTTAATGAAAGATTCTTATAAATGTTTTCACAGTAAAACATCAAAAATATGTCAGACATTTCACCTGAAGATGTTTGTTCAAAGAGGAGGGGAATATGGGCCCGATCTTCTGCCAGATCTGCTAAAGCCGCTATTAAGGGATAGCGGGTAGCGGGAGGGGCGTTCCCCTGCAAAGAAAGCAATCTTCCACCTTGCTAAACCCGCTATCCCACCTGCGCTACCCGCTACATTATGCATGGGAGTGGTTAGGGCGTTTCACCAGTTAAACCAATCAGTGCGTCAGCAGCCATTGCCTTTAAGAGCAGGTTGCGCTACCTGCTAACTGCTATGGAGCATCTTTTCATCCAGATCAGAGCAGCTCTCATGGGCAGCTGGTCTGGGACTCTGCTGTAGAGCTTCCTCCTCTTCCTTCCTCCTCCTCCTCTGCACTGATATATGCATATAAATATTTTTACACAGACAACTCCTATCAGCTAAAGTCCCAGATAGTCGGTGTCCTCCCAGTAAACACGCTCTGGTCGTCTGTGGTTTAACTGGCGAGGAAGCTGTTTAAGATGATCTCTGCTATTTTCTCAGGGGTTCAACTGAGGCCAAATCACGCTTTTTATACAAGAGTTAATTCGAGGGGTAGAGCTGTTTGTGCACATCCACATGTGACCAGGTGGAGGCACATTGATGCCATTGGGACGCGCTCTTGTACGCGCCGACATGCAGGTTGTGGGTAGCGGGTGGTCTGACCACCCGCTACCCACAACCCTAAACCCGCGATCTCAAGATACAGAGTTTGCGGAACAGAGTTTGTGTCCATTGCCACACCTACAATGTGAGTAAGGGAGTCGGCATAATGGGTAGCGGCTTTAGCAAGCGGAAGATTGCATTAGCGGTTAGCGGAGGTTCCTAAACCCGCAATTTGTGGGTAGTGGATAGCGGGAAGTGTACGATCGGGGCCGGCCTATGTGTCATCCCCACCTTCATATGGAAGACCTTCCCTGACAGAGACATTGTCTGGATGGACACGTTGTCTTCAGCATTGATGCAGCCGTTCCAGATGTGGAGGCGTCATAGACACGAATCAAGCCCACAGAGATGCAGGCTGCTGAACTTTCCACTGATCACAGGCTGGACGGTCTCTGGACTCTTTAGTCCAGAAGATGTCTGATTACCGGACAGTTTTGTTTTTTTGCTTCTGAAACAGTCCTGATTTATAATTGGGGTCCGGCTGGTGTGACTCACCCAGTTTCATCTCTTCAAGTAAAGCCTTGTTTAAAAAGAAAAAAAGAGAATCTTGACAAAGATCAGAAATGTGACAATGACAGCGAAAGGGCCAGTATTTATCAGTCAGAATCTAAGGATGATGTAAAAACCTCATTAGGAAGTGAAACTTGGCTGCTGTATGAGGACATAGTTATTTATCAGGTCAGTCCTTCTGTACTTTATAACTTTAACTTTAACTTTAATAACAACATCTCTGGAATTAACTAGCTCATAAAACGGTTCAACAACTCCATCAGTGACATTAGATCAGCGTGAAAACGCAACTGAGCAGAATTAACGTTAAGCTCTTTCTCTGAGAATTATGGAAAATGGAAACAGAAATGGACAAATTATAGAAATATTCCTTCTAAAACATCTGTGATTATGTTGATTCTAGCTTTTAATCTCAAGTCAGTTTAGATCAGGGGTGTCAGACTCGTTTTCACTGAGGGCCACATCAGCTTCATGGTTCCCCTCGAAGGGCCAGATTAACAGCATGAATGTAAAAAAATACAATGTGAATCAAAAAATATATTAAACTACACCTTATTATATTGTTAAATAACGGATTCTGTATTTATTTCCGTGTTTTCTGTCAAAATGCTGACGTAGATTAAACTCTTTCACGACTGACACCGCCTCATAACACAAAAGACATACTGTTTTTTCATCTTGAGGTACAAACTTGTTTTCGTTTTCCCGTCGTTCATGAAACTTTCTTCCTCGTGCATCAGTTTTTCTTTTCTTTAACATGTTGGGGTTAGTTTGTAGAGGTTTTTCTCAAATCCATCAGTTCTAAAAATCGTCTTGAGTTCTTGCTCATGGCTATCTACTGTTGTCTTTGTGGGTAACGACGAAATGCATTGTGGGAGATGAAGTTTATTGTATATATGTGCTTTAAAGCAGCGTAAGCTTATTTTAAAGGTGGAGTAGGTGTTGTTTGAAAAACGGTTCCAGCACTCCAACTCAAGTGAGATTTTGAAAATATACACTCCCTCCCTCCTCCCAAAGGCTCCGCCTCCTCCTCTTCAGCTCACCCCTCGAAACCACGCCTTCACATGATTCACGACTGCATGAACCATAGGGAGGGAGGGAGGGAGGGGTGATATTTGATGGACGTATTAGGCAGCCAATCAAAATAGTGATGATCACTTTTTTGATTGGTCAGAGTTTTTCTCTGATTATACCTTCTAGACTGGACCAAAATGTTTAGTTTTTTTTGCAAACATTTTATTTCAGTGGGTGCAATGGAAATGTGAAAAGGTTTTCAGGCAATATTGTAAAAAGTGTTGCAAAAAAACAACACCCACCCCACCTTTAAGTCTTAAAATATCGGTTCAAATTTTAAGCCAATAATGTCCAAGCTCTCGAGGACCACATGAAATGACACGACGGGCCACATTTGGCCCGCGGGCCTTGTGTTTGACACATGTGGTTTAACGTATGACACGGGTTAGTTTAGAAGACACTAGATCATTAGTTATACTGTGTGGATGCGTAAAAGTGAAGGTCTGTTATGAATCCTACTTCCTGTGCCCTCCTTCAGGACTAACACGCCATCGTCATGGCACCAGCCCTCTGGGACCCCTTCCCCTCCCAACATACACCACCTCCAACACCAGTTAGTTCCAAGGGTTTCGCATAGTTTCTGTTGCCGCTCTAAGTGTGAGTTCAAATGATAACGAGAAGCCTCGTTAGAGGGACAAGTGAAATGTTAATGACATGTTGGACGTAGGGCCTGTTCCATGTAAATGTAGTCATCTAGCCTGACAGCAGGAAGTCCTGCTGCATCCTGTCAAAGCTCCGTTGAAGTCCCTGTGGTGATGCTCACCCCCTCCCTCCTCCACTCTTCTTCTTCTCTCCCTCCTCCTCTCCCTCCTCCACTCTTCTTCTGCTCTCTCCCTCCTCCACTCTTCTTCATCTCTCCCTCTCTTATCTCCGTCTACCCTCATTTGCTTCTCTCACCTGACCCTGTCCTCCTCTGTGTCCTCCTCCCTCTGTCCTACAGCTCTTAGCGTCTCTGTCCCAGGGTACGTCCCCAGCTACCTGGAGAAGGACGAGCCGTGTGTGGTGTGTGGGGACAAGGCCACCGGGTACCACTACCGCTGCATCACCTGCGAGGGTTGCAAGGTACAACCTGAACCCCCCCTCTGAAATCATTCAGTGGTGTTGAGAAGAACAGATGAACTTAACTGCCCTCCTCTCAGGGGAGGGGCAGTTAAGTTCATCTGTTCTTCTCAAGTTTGTTTAGTTATTTATCAGCAGTGAGGCTTGTTTTAAGTGTTATGTAAGATCTTATCAGACAACATACTAAATGTTTTAGCACCCCCCCATGTTTTATGTAAATACAGAATAAAAAAAGAATTAGACACCCTCAGATGAACGGCTCCAGTGGTCTAAAGAGCGACCTCACATTTGCCTCTAGATCAGTGGTGCTCAAACTGTGGTACGCGTACCACCAGTGGTGCGTGAGCGCTCTCTGGTGGTACGCGAGGGAACGTCGTGACTTTCCACATTTTTTCCACATTTTCACTTTAAAATAAAAAAAATCAGAATCATACAATTCATTATAAATACATTTCGGACGAAATGTGTAGCTTGCAATAATTAAAATTGTGTCTTTAAAAAATAATTGTTGCATATTCAGGTGCAGTGCAGATGTCTGATTCAGTAAAGTAACAATTTGGGTAAAAAATAACCACTATAAGGAATAAACATCTCTCCTGTGTGTTTAAAGCTAATTATGAAGGCATATATGGCTATTTGTTAAAACTGGTCATCATGGTGGTACTCAGAGAGCTGAACAGTTTCAGGTGGTATGCAGGATTAAAAGTTTGACAACCACTGGATTAGATCACTCTGGTCTGCAGAGTTCACTGCTGACTCTATGATTGCACGGTGCCCGGGTCCTGTGGCTGCAACACAGCCCCGATCATCAACCCTCCACCTCCGTGCTTGACAGTGGACACGAGGTACCTGTGTTTGAATGTTTGGTTTTAATCAGACACAGAAACTCTGGTGACGCTGTCGTTAACATTTAACCTGCTCAGTGAGGCCGGTAGGCTCTGACATCTAGTTTCTGTTTTTCTTTTTTGTGTGTGTGTATTTTGTATTTTCCACTCCCTTAGATGATTGACAGCTTTCTTGAATGCTTCCCACTTGTAGATGATCTCTGTCACAGGAGAACAGTGACCTCCAGACTGTTTCAAACGGTGGATCATAACCCTCCCCAGACTGCTGTCCATCAACAGTTACTTCTCTAAGACCAGTGCTTATGTCTTTCCCTGTTGCGTTACCCTGAAGGCTCCAGACCAACAAACAGCCAACATGTCTGCGTTTGTGGAGATGATGAGACAGAAACCTTCTCAGATAGCACAGATCTGATTGATTTAGTGGGGGGGGGGGGCTCAATATTGCTCACATGATATTTATTTTTCTTTTTAGCTTCAGTTTTGTTAACTCAATAATGGCCTGTTACATGATGTTGTTCATCTGAGGTTGTATTTGACTTTTGATTCTTTTTATTATTCTTTTACACATCAACGTGGGTTTCCAAAGGCGCTCTGGGTTCAGGTGGGACCCTAACCCTGACGCTGTTGTTTAAGTTGTTTAGGATAAAAGCGTAGTTCATGAGATCGGCTCAGTGATGCCAGCAGGATCCTGACACGCATCCCACCCACTGAACACGCTTTTTCATCCTAATCAGATCAGAAGAACTCTTGATTGATTCAATTTTGTAGTTATGAGTTCTCTGAAATGTAGTTTTACGTGCTGTTTTGCACGCACACTCCCCGTTCCTTCCTTTCGTGTTTCTTTCAACCGTCTGACCTCTCTCCTCTTTTCCTCGCTGCCTTTCCTCCCCTCAGGGTTTCTTCCGCAGGACCATCCAGAAAAACCTCCATCCGTCTTACTCCTGTAAATACGAAGGTTGCTGCATCATCGATAAGATAACCCGCAACCAGTGTCAGCTGTGCCGGTTCAGGAAGTGCATCTCTGTGGGCATGGCGATGGACCGTGAGTCACCTGAGGCCTAGACGGGGGGGGTGGGGGGGCTGCAGCTGTGTTCTTACTCAGCAGTAGATGTGCTGTCCAAAGCTGTTAAAAGCTACAATTGGGGTCTTGTGAACGTGTTTCCAACATACTGAAGTATCACCGTTTAATGCCGGTGTTCTGAAATTTCTTCCTAAAATTTTTTCCTACCATAGCTGAAAATTAAAGCCTCATCTGTAATTTTTTCCTACATTGTAACAATATCCTACCAGCACATATATCTGCTCTCCTCTGTGTTTTGGAACATACAACAAACCCTGTAAAGTAACCTACTAAACAAGGTTTAATGCCAGCTGGAAAAGCACATTCACTCACACACAGGCAGATGCATCATAAAGACGTGCATCTGATTTGTCTGTCAAACCTATGCAATATAAATACTGTGCATACAAAGTTTTAAATGTTAGGCATTCGGAGCATTTGATTTGTCCCTCAAACGTATATGCATTAAATACTGTCCATACAAAGTATTAAAAATACAAGAAACTAACCATTTCTCTTCCGTGATAACGGTCAGGCAGCAGAATATTACGGCCGTCTGAAGTTGCTGCTGTACGCATGCGCAGTCAACTCGGGTAGGAAGATATTTCACAACACCGGTCGGCCCGCTGAAATGACCTTCTGGCTAGTAAAGTCCCGGAACCTTCTCTGCCCGTCAGTGGTTCTGGACGAGACCAAGCGCGTGGCCAAGCGGCGCCTGATCGAGGAGAACCGGGAGCGCAGGAGGAGGGAGGAGCTGGTGAGGACGCTGCAGATGAGGCCGGAGCCGGACACGGCGGAGTGGGAGCTGATCCGGATGGTGACCGAGGCGCACCGGAACACCAACGCACAAGGATCCAGCTGGAAACAGAAGCGCAAGTTCCTGGTAGGAAAATAGAAATAAAATCAGTTCATTTACGCCACACCTGACAGCCATACTTCCACGGGAACGTTCCACCATCCTTATTCCTCTGCAAAGTTTAATCCTGTTTCATCTATTTTTTGTTTAATTGATTTACTATGATAAAAAAATAAAAATATATTTTTTATTATTTTATTATGGCTCTTATTATAGGGGTGCACGATAACTATTGGGCCGATATCAGGAAATTATGACGTCATTCCGATAAGTCCGATATCACGACGAACAGCCCCGATAACATATATATTTTTGTCAACACAGCAGTGCCTCGCTCCCTCTGAAGGGCCGTGTATGCTCTCGCGTAAATGTGTCGCTGTCAGCTTGTCGCAGACACTTTTGATTTATACTCGCGCGGTCTGCGCTATGCTATTCCGCGCCACAACACAAAAGGGACGATCAGTTTGAAAAAGTTCACCAATGCTGCCGTACTTTTTGGGGGCTTTTTGGGGGCATCATGCTTCTTAAGGGCTGTGTTTACTCTCACAGCAATGTGTCGCAATTATCTTGTCGCCAGTACGCCGCAGTTATTTTGGATTTATGGCCAAACGTGGTCTCCACTGTGTTATTCAACGCCACAACGCGAGAGCAACAATCACTAACTAGCTAAACTTACTAAACGTATCTCTTGCGTTTTTTCCACTTCCTCACCGTCTCGGCCGTATCCAGACCCACATTCATCGCTATCTCCCTCCATGAATTACTAGAATATGTGCTGTTTTGTAGTGTGGAGAACCAGAATCGTACAGATGTGGGTACTTCCTCATTTCTTCAATGACGCGCTCTTTTCTATGCAGATGTAGATTTGACCAATCAGAGGCCTCCTTTTGCTCCTCTCTCCTCCCCTCTCTGTGTAGTGTCTGCGTAGGTGACGCAGACGACCTGACGTTCGAGTATAAATCAGCCTTGAGCCTTAAATGACAGCAGTGAATGTTATGTTCAAGTAACGTTGGCATAATCAGAAAAACGATATCTCAATCAGGAAAATCTAGAATACCCCCTCATGCCAGATAACAACTTGTTAAATAGGTCATAATTTTGGTAGTTGCTGACTTGAATTGATATTCAGCAGTATTTTCCCACATGTTAAGCCTGATTTATACTCGAACGTCAGGTCGTCTGCGTCACCTACGCAGACAACGCAGAGGTGCCCCCCCACCATACGCAGAGACTCCCGTGCACCTCTCCAAAAAAGTAACTCGACGCAGAGAGTGTGAAGAGGGGGAGGAGAGAGGAGAGAAAGGAGGCCTCTGATTGGTCAATTCTACATCTGCATAGAAAGAGCGCGTCATTGAAGAAATGAGGAAGTACCCACATCTGTACAATTCTGGTTCTCCACACTACAAAGATACATATTCTAGTAATTCATGGAGGGAGATAGCGATTAATGTGGGTCTGGATATGGCTAGTGAGGAGTGGAAAAAGCTAGTTTAGTTAGTTCGTGATTGTCACTCTCGCGTTGTGGCGTTGAATAACACAGTGGAGACTGCGTTTGGCCATAAATCCAAAGTAACTGCAGCATACCGGCGACAAGATAACTGCGACACATTGCTGCGAGAGTAAACACAGCCCTTAAGAAGCATGATGAATTAAGCCCCCAAAAAGTA
The DNA here is from genome assembly GCA_018398805.1 of Hirundichthys speculiger. Classification (NCBI taxonomy): domain Eukaryota; kingdom Metazoa; phylum Chordata; class Actinopteri; order Beloniformes; family Exocoetidae; genus Hirundichthys; species Hirundichthys speculiger. The sequence goes on along the minus strand of JAGFBZ010000288.1, from coordinate 728,888 downwards.
CGGCAGGACTTTTTCTAACTGATCGTCCCTCTTGCATTGTGGCTTGGAATAACATAACGGAGGCCCGGCGAGTATAAATCAAAAGTGTCTGCAACAAGCTGACGGCGACACATTGACGCGAGAGTATACACGGCCCTTAACACATAAAAAAGAAGATAGTTTGGTGGTTATTTGTGACGAATCCTCCGAGTGAATTCTACGAGGAGGGAAGCACAAGCTTTAATACGTAAAACCTGATCAGCCACCTACAACATAACAATCACTTCCATGGAGTTTTGAAATCACGCTAACGGAAGCTAATGCTAACGTGTGCAAGCCAGCAGCAGTCTCTCCCTCATCTCTCTCATCTAAAGCTTCCATGAGATTAAAAAAAAAAAAAAAATCACTGAACCTCATTTACTTTAATTAAAGGTATTAATTTAAATGGAATCACAAGCCAAAATCCTTTAAATGTTAATCTTTTTCAGTTAGTAATTCTGATGCATGTATTTCCATCAGTTCAAGGAGCCTTTATTTTTTATATCAGTCTATAATGAACCTTATTTAAGTTAATGTGAGATATCAAATAGGTTTGTTTGATAGCTTTACGAAAATGTTTGAGAGTCTTGTCAATAGTTTTTCTTTGGAAAAAATAAATATCTGTTTATTTAAAGAGTCCAAACTATTTTTGATTTTGTTCATAGTATTGATGTAATGATCTTAGTGTGTGTGTTATCAGTTATCAGTATCGGCCTTTAGGAGCTGAAAGTTATTGGTTATCGGTATCGCTTTTAAAAAACAGTTATTGTGCATCCCTACTTTATTATAAATCTAGTGCTGCTTTTATGAATTAAAGCCCTTTAAAATAAAATTGTCCCAGTGTTTGAAATGTGCTACATAAATGAACTTCCCTGGTAATGAGCAACAACCGTTTCAGTCAAATATATAACCCTTTTTACAGTGCTACTATTTATTTTCCATTATTGAAAAAAAAAAAAAGGTCCCAAAAAGAAAAAATAATCATGTGCCCAATGCAAAGTAGCCCCTTTACTTCGATGGGATTTAGGAGGGTTTAGGTTTAGGTGCTGCTGAAAGCTGCATAAAAAGAGGTTTGGGCACTTTGCTGATCTGGAGCCTTCAGGTCTGTGGTTAACATAATGCCAGGAGGGAAAGAGTTAAGCAGTGGCGTCAGAGAGCTGCTGCACATCAGTTTGGCTTGATGGTTGTGGTTGTTCTGCAGAGAGAAAGATTATTCTAGGGGCGGTCCCAGAACTGGAAAATCACTGTTTCAGCCTGTTTACCTCAGAGTCAGATGGTGCAACGTTCAAAGAGCTACGTCCAAAAAAAAAAAAAAGTCCATGACAGCAAAATTAGAAGAAGACTGAACAAAGACTTTGCCAATAAAAAGCCTCTTCTGTCTAAAAAGAACATGGAAGCAAGACTGGAGTTCACAGAGCTAACCCCAGATCTGAACGAACCCTTCAGGTCTAAGATCCTGTGGAGGGATGAGACCACAGGACCACAGAGGCAGATGTGACCAGATGTGACCAGATGTGCTCCTTTGATTGGCTCTGATCTACTGTAGATCAGTACATTCGTGGTGTCGGTACGCAGGTCCGTGCTGTTTCTCTGTCGTCCGGTATCATAACATCCTGGGAACAGCTCTGGCGCGTCCCTCATTATTCACGCCTCCATCACGGCCTGAAGCCGTTTCCTGTCTGTCACGGCTGTTAGGCTCCCATTTTCTCAGAACAGGACCAGAATTAGCCGTGAAAATCCATTCGCTGAGTCACAATGCCAAGAAACTTGGAATTAGCGGCTCGACTGCTTTAATTTGCCGTGAAATGTGATCTGATCTTCATGTGAGCCTCAACAACAACAAACACAACGTGGCTAGGCTGATAGCACCAAGCTCTTCTCAGTGTGAATTGATTTTTAAACGTTTATTGTTCTCTGTTCAGAGTTATCTGCTCAGTTGGGGTTCGTTGCCTCTCCTGACGTTCTTCCTGACGTTTGTGATTTCTCCGTAGCCAGACGATATCGGCCAGGGTCCCATGGTGCCCACCTCAGACGAAGACAAGGTTGACCTGGAGGCCTTCAGCGAGTTCACCAAGATCGTGACTCCTGCCATCACCCGCGTTGTTGACTTTGCCAAGAAACTGCCCATGTTTTCTGGGGTGAGTGGCTTCATTCAACGCTCAGATGTGTTTGTGGGTAACTGTCATCGTCCTCGGGGCGTAACAGGCAGAAACAGGCAGGTTTATTTCTGTATTACAGTTCAGATGCAGACGCAGCTAAGAGCTTCACAGAGGGATTAAGAAAAAAAGATCAGGAGGAATTGTACCAGTTGAATTAATAAAAACAGTATCAGGATGCAGATTAAAATGTCAAAAATTAAAAAAACAATTATGAGGACATTAGAAATGTCCAATAAGGAAAAGCCGCCAACGTATTTAAAAACAACAAAAAAAAAAAATGAATGTGTTTCAGTTAAAAGCATATAAAAAAAGAGAAAGATCTTTAATTTGGGGGCAGTGATGGAGGTGTGTCCAACAAAAAGTCCTTCATTAGAAAGAAATATCCAAAGAAACTTAACAGGGGCTGTTCATGATGAGCAGAGACACAGGAGATCTTTGTTTATTAGATGATTGAGTTAACCACCGTTTAGTAAAAGTAATATGATTTAGCGGCAAGGAGGTGATGAGTTCTCTGTTAGCATTAGCTCTGGTCCATAGGTCTGTCCCACACCAGAGCTATGCTAACATCAGACAGTCGCAGCATTGTATTAATATAATTAATAAAGTGACGTTAACATCACCTTATATCTAACAAAATAAATATCCAGGGCCATATATATTTGTAGACAACGAGGCAGGCTGATAGGGGCCTAGCGAGTTAGCTGGAATGCTAACGGAGTGATGTTTTTGTACTCATCACCCTCCCTGCTGCTAAATCATATTACTTTTACTAAACGGTGGTTAAATCAATCATCTAATAAACAAAGTAATCTTAGAAACTTGGAGTAAATGTTGGCGTGTTTTGTAACTTTCCCCACGTTTAGTTGATTGTGTGGACGGACACATAACTGAACCAAAGCCTGCAGATTTCCACTGTTTGTTTTATCTTGTTAAAGGGAATAAAAATGTCCCTCCAAACGTTCTGGACACCTCGAGTCACTGTTGCAGGTCCCCAGCAGCAATATTTAATCACGGCGTTATTCTAGTGTAATGTAAATACGGTTGATAGGCATCGGAAAAATGGCAAAATAACATTGTCCTTAATGGAGGAGCAGCGAGAATGTCCGACCTAGCAAAATAAGGGGAATGGCAAAAAAAGACCCCTTAGAGGCTAACTGCTCTAGACAAAAACCCAGAGGGAAAAAAAGGCCACAAGACTATCTAAAGCAAAGAACATTTAATTCTCAGAAGCACCTGCAGTCACACCCACCAGTTGATGTTGGGGAAGGCATCAGATCTCTGACCACGCAAGAAAGATGTCGTCATTGCTTTTAGCATCATGTGGCGTAAACATGGAATCACACATGAAAATAAAAGGAAAAACAGAACCAAAATAATCATGAATGGAGTAAATACTTTCAAAAACACTGAGTACCAGGAGCCTGAGGTCAGCCACGTCCACAGATCAAACCCCAGGGCTCTGCTGAGTCCCTGTGATGCTGCGTCTCCATGGTGACATCCCAAACGCCTCTGAGGCTAACGATGTACGGTTCAGATTGTCGACCTGGTCGGTCAAATTTATAGTACCCCACCAAGGAACTAAACCCCTAAGAACTTCGCCCCCACTGACACAAGATTAACATGAGACGAGACCTCCCGCTTGGAAACAGATGACAGGGATAATTAACATAATGATTTAACGTGATGATGAGTCAACAAATCATGAATACCCACATTGGAAGAAGTTTAGCAAGATAAGACGTCGCAAGCATCCAAAACCCATCAAGAACTAGGGAACAGAACCTGAGGATTATCAGTAACACCCAGATTATTAACCGGAGTGAGAAGCTCAGAGATATTCAAATATGACAAGTAAGGGACCCTCTCCCGATGGAGACACCCCCCACTATCGTCTCAACGTCAGACTCCATACGTGGCGTTCCCAGTGAGACCACAAACGCTTTTCCCGATAAACCGCCCACGAGGAGAACACGACCGAGGAAAACAAACAGGAGCTTCATAAAGTGTTCGACTCTCTGATCCTGAAGCTGACCTGCAACATTTGAATTTCATATTATAAACTCAGAATAATTAGGGATGGACACGTTACATCTTCTCAACATGCTCCTCACGTCTCGAGCAGACCGTGGTTGACGCACATGTTCCTGGCACATGAGTATGAAAGCAAAAACACAAAAAACACAGGAAAATGATAACATAAAACATAAATAAATAAATAATATAAATGAATCAACATCCATATTACATTCAACCCCCTGGACCACCCGCTCCCCCCGTCATGGAAGGTTCGGAGGATCCAACTTCTTCTCGATCAGCTGCCATGGATGAAGAATATGTGATGTGACAGTCTCTAATTGGAAAAACATCAGTCTCTCTTTTTCTCTTTCTCATTTTTTCATCTTTTTTTCATCTCATGAACAAACAACAGAAGAAAAACGACAACACGAAAGAAGAACGACAGAAGAACAACAGCATGAAGGAAGAACAGAAGAACGAGCCCAGAAAAGAGGAAAAGACAAGACTAAAGTAAACCAAGGAGCAAACGAGACGCAGGTGCAACCAATCGGAGAGATGAACAACAGGAAATAAAACGGCTGATCAGGGGAACGACAGACTGTCGGAGTAAAGAAAGTTGACAGAAAAGAACTGAAGGAAGACGAGACAAGCCCAGAAATCAAGCCCAAACCCTAACAATCACCTGCTCACTGTTGAAGAGGAAGACTGCAACCAGCTGAGCTTTGATTGCTGGTTCGTTAATGAAGCACACGTCTGTGGACCCGCCCCTCTGATCTAATTACATCATCTATACAATCTAACTGATTACTGTGATTAAAGGACAGCCCTGTGGTAAAAATCAAAAGAACACACACTGTTTCTTTCTAATCCACCATCATTTATTTACTTTATTTATCTGATAGCTTTACTTTTCTCAAGGAAGATTTTGATGAAACAGGTATAAATGTGTGGATGATTGCACATTGTGTCTAATGTCAAATCCCACAAAGATATTTAATCTGGTAACTGTCTTTGCTATCCGTTTAAGTAATCCTCAAAGAAAAATACCAAACTTTCAGAGAATATTTGAGTTAATTCCTCAGTCAATAAAAAGGGAAAACAGTCAGGGAACGAGTGGGCAGTGATGAGAAGCTTCGATTCACAGATGGTTATATTTTTGTCCTCGTAGTCCCTCCTGTTTGGATGCGAGGAATAAGCCACTATGACCCTAAAGCGGTGGTGACCAGAGGAGGTGTCGGGCAGCACGACTGGCCCAAGTACCCGTCGGTCGGTGCAACATGTCGGGCAGGGACGCACACAGCACGCCTCTTTCATGAAAATATGAGTGAAACAAATCTGTGCATAAACTGTGAGCAGAGCGTTTCAGCAGCTGGAGGCACAAACCCAGCCTCCTCTGGCCTCCAGCCACGTGCACAGCTGCTGTACATCAGGAGTGCATGTACATGTCGCTGTCATTGTACAACGTTAACGCCTTATATGGACCAAAAAACACGAGAATGAAACTAGAAGTATAACACATAACTGACTGGCATTTTATTTCAGGTTGAGATCGTGTTTGTTAAAATGTGAGTGGGCCGGCAGAAACCCACTGGAGCCCTTACAGCGCTGTGTGGCGAAGGCGAGGTGGCGAAGGCGAGGTGGCGAAGGCGAGGTGGCGAAGGCGAGGTGGCGAAGGCGATGTGGCGAAGGCGATGTGGCGAGGCGAGGTGGCGAAGGCGAGGTGGCGAAGGCGACGTGGTTACGGCGAGGTGGCGAAGGCGACGTGGTTACGGCGAGGTGGTGAAGGCGATGCACAGAGGCGAGCAGCAGCACCCAAGTGCAACATAAATTACCATATTTTCTGGACTATAAAGCGCACCTAAATATAAGCCGCACCCACTAAAATCTGAAAGAAATATATATTTTGTCACTTATAAGCCGTCGGTATCCAGGCTGAGAAAGTAGATATTTACATGGAAAGATTTTGTACCATAAGTGTTTATTCATATACCTGAACTGATTGGTTTTGAACAGAACCTGTAACACGGCAGTAAAAGTGCTGATCAAACAAAACAGAAAAGTCATTGTTGGTTTTATTAATTTTCCTCCTGTACATCCAGAACGGACCTGTGAAACGGACCCGTATCGGTGTCCACTTGCACTCAGTGCCGGATCCGCTTTGGAGCCGGATCGCGGACCTGCTGGCTCCACGCTGTGTCCGGTCCGCATCTGCTATTAAAACCTTACCTCTGCAGCGGGTCCACTCAGAACCCTGAAATCTGCTGAGGAACCAACAAACTGACTGGACAAACTGATAAATCCAGGTGTGTCTGAGTAGCTACAGTGGTCAGACACACCTGGATTAATCAGTTTGTCCAATAATAACAGGTATTGATGCTCACAAAATGAATGTAGAGTAGCATAGCCAACATAGGCTACTGAACAAAAACAGAATAGCCTTTAACTACTTGGTTTGTTTTTTGGTTTTTACACTTCCTGCTAGAGCGCCCCCTGAGGGCTGAAGAAAAATTCATAGAAAATCCGCATCTCTGTATAAACCTCATGGTTTAAAGCGTGGAACAAAAGTAGCGGCTTATAGTCCAGAAAATACGGTAGTTGCAACTAAAGCTACTTGAACGCATCTAACTGGATTATTATGGATTAGCTGTGGCTTAAAGAGTGATAAGTAGTGGTTTCATTGATTGGACCTGCACTGGTTGGTTACTTACACATTTGAATTGATTTGTTAAACATGAAACGAGTTTCCTGTGAGTGCTGCAGATAAGTCGGCTTCTGAAAGTCCTCTTTGTCTGCAGAATTTTGTATCAGACATTTATGGGCCAACAAACCTTCGGTTGAGAAAAGTCACGCACTGTAAAAGTCCAGACGATCGTCTCTTAAAATGTGTGTAAAAAGTAAAAACAGGGCTGTTGTCGTCTTTAACCCTGCTCACACTGCTTAACAAACCTGCATCAGATGGATTTCACCAACATGCTCTTATGAACAAATACGAAGCAAAAACCGAAGTAGGTTTTTAGTGAGGAGATGATTTATGTGCAGATCTTCTCATAGATGCACCAAGATTTCAGTGTCAACTAACCAGTTAACCAACCACAAAAACTGTTTTTTTCTCATTTCCTTGTATCAGAACAAATGCTCACAGTCATTAACGGTTGGCCAGTGGAAACTGGTGTTTGTATGATTCACTGTCACCTTATCTGAGCATCATCAAGTCCATTTGTGTCTTTTCTCCTCTTGTGAATTTTTTAGTGAAAACTACCAGCATGACACACATCCAACATTCTCCTCCGTGTGCCAAACATAGTTGAGGTATATTTTCCTCCAACATACAACAGTAGATCTTTCTTTATTGGCTCTAGTGGCCTTTATTCAAAGTAGCTGGACAGGAAGCTGGGAAAGATGGGCAGCAGAGGGTCTCAGGGCAGGAGTTGAACCTGCAGGAGTCGAACCTGCAGGAGTCGAGCCTGCAGGAGTCGAACCTGCCGAGTCGATCCTGCAGGAGTCGAGCCTGCAGGAGTCGAACCTGCAGGAGTCGAACCTGCGGGAGTCGAACCTGCGGGAGTCGAACCTGCGGCAGTCGAACCTGCAAGAGTCGAACCTGCGGGAGTCGAACCTGCGGGAGTCGAACCTGCGGCAGTCGAACCTGCAGGAGTCGAGCCTGCAGGAGTCGAGCCTGCAGGAGTCGAGCCTGCAAGAGTCGAACCTGCAGGAGTCGAACCTGCCGGAGTCGAGCCTGCAGGAGTCGAACCTGCCGGAGTCGAGCCTGCGGGAGTCGAGCCTGCGGGAGTCGAACCTGCTGGAGTCGAGCCTGCGGGAGTCGAACGTGCGGGAGTCGAGCCTGCGGGAGTCGAGCCTGCGGGAGTCGAGCCTGCAAGAGTCGAACCTGCAGGAGTCGAACCTGCAGGAGTCGAACCTGCCGGAGTCGAGCCTGCAGGAGTCGAACCTGCAGGAGTCGAACCTGCCGGAGTCGAGCCTGCAGGAGTCGAACCTGCAGGAGTCGAACCTGCCGGAGTCGAGCCTGCGGGAGTCGAACCTGCTGGAGTCGAGCCTGCAGGAGTCGAGCCTGCAAGAGTCGAACCTGCAGGAGTCGAACCTGCGGGAGTCGAGCCTGCAGGAGTCGAGCCTGCGGGAGTCGAGCCTGCAGGAGTCGAGCCTGCGGGAGTCGAGCCTGCGGGAGTCGAACCTGCTGGAGTCGAGCCTGCGGGAGTCAAACGTGCGGGAGTCGAACCTGCGGGAGTCGAGCCTGCGGGAGTCGAACCTGCGGGAGTCGAACCTGCCGGAGTCGAGCCTGCAGGAGTCGAACCTGCAAGAGTCGAGCCTGCAGGAGTCGAGCCTGCAGGAGTCGAACCTGCAAGAGTCAAACCTGCAGGAGTCGAGCCTGCAGGAGTCGAGCCTGCAGGAGTCGAGCCTGCAAGAGTCGAACCTGCAGGAGTCGAACCTGCCGGAGTCGAGCCTGCAGGAGTCGAACCTGCCGGAGTCGAGCCTGCGGGAGTCGAGCCTGCGGGAGTCGAACCTGCTGGAGTCGAGCCTGCGGGAGTCGAACGTGCGGGAGTCGAGCCTGCGGGAGTCGAGCCTGCGGGAGTCGAGCCTGCAGGAGTCGAACCTGCAGGAGTCGAACCTGCAGGAGTCGAACCTGCCGGAGTCGAGCCTGCAGGAGTCGAACCTGCAGGAGTCGAACCTGCCGGAGTCGAGCCTGCAGGAGTCGAACCTGCCGGAGTCGAGCCTGCGGGAGTCGAACCTGCTGGAGTCGAGCCTGCAGGAGTCGAGCCTGCAAGAGTCGAACCTGCAGGAGTCGAACCTGCGGGAGTCGAGCCTGCAGGAGTCGAGCCTGCGGGAGTCGAGCCTGCAGGAGTCGAGCCTGCGGGAGTCGAGCCTGCGGGAGTCGAACCTGCTGGAGTCGAGCCTGCGGGAGTCAAACGTGCGGGAGTCGAACCTGCGGGAGTCGAGCCTGCGGGAGTCGAACCTGCGGGAGTCGAACCTGCGGGAGTCGAGCCTGCAGGAGTCGAACCTGCAAGAGTCGAGCCTGCAGGAGTCGAGCCTGCAGGAGTCGAACCTGCGGGAGTCGAACCTGCGGGAGTCGAACCTGCAGGAGTCGAGCCTGCGGGAGTCAAACCTGCAGGAGCCGAGCCTGCAGGAGTCGAACCTGCCGGAGTCGAGCCTGCAAGAGTCGAACCTGCAGGAGTCGAACCTGCAGGAGTCGAACCTGCAGGAGTCGAACCTGCAGGAGTCGAGCCTGCAAGAGTCAAACCTGCAAGAGTCGAACCTGCCAGAGTCGAGCCTGCCGGAGTCGAGCCTGCAGGAGTCGAACCTGCCGGAGTCGAGCCTGCCGGAGTCGAGCCTGCGGAAGTCGAGCCTGCGGAAGTCGAACCTGCAGGAGTCGAGCCTGCAGGAGTCGAGCCTGCGGGAGTCAAACCTGAGGGAGTAGAACCTGCGGGAGTCGAGCCTGCGGGAGTAGAACCTGCAGGAGTCGAACCTGCAGGAGTAGAACCTGCAGGAGTCGAGCCTGCGGGAGTAGAACCTGCAGGAGTCGAACCTGCAGGAGTAGAACCTGCAGGAGTCGAACCTGCAGGAGTAGAACCTGGATCAGCCGCGTAGTAGCTCCCAGGTTCAAATCCCGGCTGCATCAGGAAGGGCATCCGGCGTAAAACCAATCACGTGGATCACTCTGTTGTGGTAACCCTGAAAACAGTTAAAACAGCCAGCTGTAAATAAATAACACAATTATAACATGGTAGGGTGGTGCAGGGCCCTGAGATGTCTCCTACTGAGGAGATGTGGCAGCTGATGACGTAATAATTTACTATTTTTGAGTGTAAACGCAGAAAGGAAAACACCAAGTAAGGTGTTGATCTTTCCCTCTGAAATCCATCCATCCATTATTCAATTCATTTCAGTTCAATTTTATTTGTATAACCTATATTACAATGCAAGTTGTCTCTAGGTGCTTTACAGAGACACCTGGGTAAATATCATTTACTAAAATTTTAATATTAAAGCCTAATCAAAGAAAAATGGCAAGTAGGAAAAAACCTTTGATCAGGACCAGGATCATATGGGACGGACCTTCCTGATGAAGACCAGCTGGGTGAGGAAAGAAAAGAGGGGGGACAGGACATAGACAGGATGGAGGACATACATCCTGGCAATACTGTATTGGACAAAACATATAAATAATAATTATCCATTAACTGGAGAACTAAAAATTCCATGTTCTTCTATTCTGACTGGTTCATTGTTAGTTCATGAACTACAGAGATGACTATATAAACAGATGTAGGCAGCAACGTTGAGGTGGTCAGATGGTCTTATCTAGACCTGTTTAATCCTCTGGGATCTCAGGGATCTGCTGGAGTCTATCCAGCTCTGTTCAGGTGAAAGTAATTTAAAAAATGTATAAAAAAGGAACCATTTTGTGCCAGAATCATGTTTTGACTGATTCTTTTATTCAGATTTAGACTGAAACCCTTGACATGTCCGTATGATGTCCTGATTGTTCGCCAGCTGCCTTGTGAAGACCAGATCATCTTGCTGAAGGGCTGCTGCATGGAGATCATGTCTCTGCGCGCCGCCGTACGCTACGATCCCGAGAGCGAAACGCTGACGCTAAACGGCGAGATGGCTGTGAAACGCGAGCAGCTGAAAAACGGAGGGCTGGGGGTGGTCTCGGACGCCATCTTTGATCTGGGTAGGAGCCTGGCGCAGTTTAACCTGGATGACTCAGAGGTGGCGCTGATGCAAGCCGTGCTGCTCATGAGCTCAGGTGAGCCATCACTACTCTCATCAGCTGTGCAGAGCAGATCCTTTAGAGGTTCCCATCCAGTCTGGATATACAGTTACCTCCCAGTTATATTTTCAGATCAGACAAATTTTAAATATCAAAGATAACCTGAGTAAAGACAAAAAGCCGTTTTTAAATGATGGTTTCATTTGTGAAGGGAGAAGTAATATCCCCCTGAACCAAGTTTCCAATAATTCTCAATGACTCTTTTACATCGCTGTAGAGGAATTTTGGCCCACGGTTCTTGGCAAAAATGTTTTAATTCAGCCATCTGTGTTCTTATTTTTTGTCAGCAGTGGTTTTGGAAGTCCATTTCTGTCTCGTCTCTAGTTTTATTGTGAGCTGAGGCACGTGAGGCCCGCGGGCCTCCAGATGACGATCCTGGATGAGTACATTTGGCCGTCCGGTCACCCCTGTGGTTCCCAGAGCCTTAGAAATGACTTTGTAACCGTTTTCCTTTTCCATGACGTCATGTTGTCGGACAGACTCTGCTTCAGGGCGTTCTCGACTCCACGGGTCTGGCGGTAATCGGGCCTAGTGCAGCTAGTAAAATTGAAATTAATTAAAATTGTGTGGCACAATAGCAAAAATGGAAGAAATCTGTAACGTGTCAGATGATGTTGGAACCCTGGAGGTTGACAGGAAGAGGACATACTATACTGGGACACGCTAATTTGGCCGACGTTGCGTGGCTGCTTAAGGTCCTGTCTCCGTCCAAAGATTCTGTCTCATAAAGTCCACGGTGCTCTGGTTGGTCAGACGATGAGCTACGAGGCATAAACTGTGGATCAGGACGTGTTTTATCAAACGCTCCTCACAAGGTTTTAAGTTTAGCTCAGTCCAACTTTAAAACATTAAACCCTGTGATTATTTAGTTCTTTATTGAAAGCCCGGTCCAGATGGAGAATGTGAAAAGTGAGCCAGGCGTTTCTAACCAAACGTACCTGATAGTTGATCATCAGCAAGCGTGAGCAGCTCCTTTAAATGCAGGCGATTTGTCATTTTTGCTGTTTTGGAGCATTCAGCTATGTGGGTTAACAGAGTGCCAGACAGGAAAGACATCAGCAGCGATCTCAGAGAAGCAGCCGTTGCTGCCCGTCAGTCTGGGAAGGACACATGAATCATTTTACAATGAGGAAAAGGATCCACACAGGTAAACACTGAAGAGAGCTGCCGGTCTCTTCAGGAAGGGGCGTGCCAGCAAGGTCAGATCATGTAACGTTCAGAGATATCTTTGTAACATCCTGAGTATAGCTCTAAAATTCATCCTCATGCCTGAAATGATTGCTTCTTCACGTCGACTTAGAGTTTTAAATTAATGGCACAATGTGTTCTGACTCATGTGGATTTGTGTTTGCCTCGTAATTACAGCACCGTCACCCTGAATAGAGACTGAATAGAGACTGAATAGAGACCGAATAGAGCACAGGTGGATTTAAAAGACGAGAACTGTCACAGACTGAACCGTCTCTTTCAGACGACAGCTGGATTTCACACTTCCAGGCTAGTTAGACTAACTCGGAATAAAGATGACATGTTTCAGCTAGTGTGCTGAAGTACAGTGAAAAACCACAAACATCGAACTGGAGCCGGAGGATCCCCCAACCCCCACCCTCCAAACCTAAATAATGTGTTTAAAATATGTTTAAAACCCCCCAAAAAAGTAGCGAGACACTGCAGCGAAACAAGACAATGGTTCAACTGTGGTCTTTCTGTTACCTTCACAGCCTCTGGTCTCTGAACCGTAGTAAACAAACCGCTGCTATTGTGCTATTTTTGGCTCGTAATTAGCGGCTAACACGCTAACAACAAAAGAAACAGTCCGGTTTTCTCTGCATGGAACGAGCACTTAATTCTGGCACTGCAGGACCTTCACACAGGTTGTATTGTTGGGCTCCTGTCGGTTAACACATACACTACATTACCCATAAGGCCATACCATTACCCATAAGGCCACCTTCTTAAAGGGGGCAGGCTGGCTCACAGCATTTCTTCACTGTGAGAGAACGCGCACAACATCCTGTGATGTTTCCGCAATTTTTTCTAGATTTTTTTTTATATTAAATATTTCTGAAAAATCCGCGAATAACTAAAACCACGGAACTTAAAGCCCGAATTGGCGAGGGATCACTGTAACAACATTAGTCTTTTCTGTACAGGTGTCGTGTTTTGTCACATCAGCATTAACTCAATTAGTTTGACTCACTTAACATTCACAGCTGATTGCATTTATCTTTTTTTCTTTGGCCAAAATTTATATATGCTCATTAAAAAAAACAGAAAAGTTAAATCCCTACATACTCTGAAAGTGTATCCTCATTAAAAAAAAACAGAAAAGATAAATCCCTACATACTCTGAAAGTGGTTTTGCGTAAAATGCACAATTAACAGTGTAAATGACGATAATCTTGTCTAATCTGTGTTTAACCCTGTTGTTGGACAGGAGCGACAGTCCTGGACTGACTGACATGTGCACGTATATTCTTCTGTTCAGATGTCTGCATTTATTCACGTCAGCTATCTAAATTTCATCTCTGGTATCTCCAGAGCGACTTTGTTCAAGACGATGGCGTCATTCCTCCATGTTCCATCAGATCTGCTCCATGTGTTCACTGTCCTGCTGTCTCTAGCTGGTTACTGCAGTGCGGCTCCATCTAGTGGCTCAGATGTGTAATGACAACAGAAAGTTTGTTCCTTGATTATAAAACAAAGCCATTTCTGGGTCACGTAAACCAGACAATAAAATATTAAAAACAAATTCAGTCCCGTGGCCTGTTTGCTAAAATTTAAATATAAAAAAAAACAGGCTTTTTGTGTGTGTGTCAGATTATAAAACGGAAAAAAAGTCACTTTTTAATTTTTTAAATTTTTAAATCACAATCAAAAATGGAAAAAAAAAATGATCGACAGATAATTACGGATTGATAAAGTTACTGAACTTCAACGTGGACATTTTCATTTTAAAGTTCTCCCAGACGGAGGATTCAACAGAAACAAGGTTATTTGTAACAACTGACAAGTTGAACTCCCCGTTAAAAGTTTCTGCTGTTACCTCAGAAATTAATGTTTTAATGTTCTGATTGTAGCCTCTAGATTGTTAGGATTTTGTTGGTAGACTTTTTTTAATTTTTTATAAAAACAGGATGACATTAATGCCCTGGCAGTGACAATAAGCTTTATTTTATTTGACATTTTTTAAGAAGAGATTTAGACTAAATATGTGTTACTGACAAGTGCTGATGTTAAAAGTGTTTGAACAACAAATGTTATGACACTTTAGTTCATATGGCAGCAGAACATTTCAATAAAAGTGACCTTTACACTACTTTTGAATTCATTATTTGATTTTGTGTATACAATGCGATTAATCGTGATTAATCAGGGAAATAATGAGATTAATTGCGATTAAAAATTTTAATCGTTGCCCAGCCCTAATTTTATTAATACATTATTTTCTCGTGTGAGGCGACAACTGTCAGGTTTTCAGCAACTGTACCAGCGATGTTTTTTAAAGATTTTCTGGCTCTAGTGGCCTTTATTTACAGAGTAGAGAGACAGGAAAGTGGGAGACGTGCAGCAAAGGGCCACAGGCCGGGAGTCAAACCTGCGACTGCTGCAGGAGGACTGGAGGTCTTTAATGGATCGCCTCCTTAAACGAACCGGCTCTGTACCAGTGATGTTTGCACAAAAATGCAGACGCAGGCCGACTGCCTTCAAGGACAGTTCACTGTGATCAGTTGTGGAACTTTCCCTCACAGTTTCCCTTTTTTCTCAGACATCTTGGACACGAGAGCAAAATGCTTCGTTAAAAAGTACTGGCAGATCCAGCGGGACTGGAAACATGCTCAGACTTTGCTGTGTAGACGTAAACTTCTGCTTTTAAAATTAGGAGTGAACAATAACTATCAGGCCGATAACAGGAAATTATGACATCATCCCGGTAACTCCGATATCACGATGAATAGCCCCGATAACATATATATTTCTGTCAACACAGCAGTGTCTCACTCCCTCTGAGCCTTGAATAACCAGCAGTGAATGTTATGTTCAAGTGACGTCGACATAATCAGAAAAAAGATTACTCAATAAGGAAAATCAAGAATACCCCCTCATGCCAGAAAACAACTTGTCAACTCGGTCATAATTTTAGTAGTTGCTGACTTGAATTGATATTCTCAGTATTTTCCCACATGTTACACATAAAAAAAGAAAAAAAAGAAAAGGCTGAAAGAACGACTAACAAATGAGGGAACGGAGGAATTTACGTTACACCTTGAATGCAGCATACATTGTGCTGATCACAACAAACATGGCGGCGTGGAACTTCGTTAAAGTTTCAGGAGAAGATAGTTTGGTGGTTATTTGTGACGAATCCTCCGAGTGAATTCTACGAGGAGGGAAGCACAAGCTTTAATACGTAAAACCTGATCAGACACCTGCAACATAACAATCACTTCAATGGAGTTTTGAAATCGCGCTAATGTGAGCTAAGGGAAGCTAATGCTAACGTGCGCAAGCCAGCAGCAGTCTCCCCTCCCTCCTCCCTCATTCCTCTCATCTAAGTTTCCATGAGATTAAAAAATAAAAACTACTGAACCTTACTTACTTGAATTAAAGGTATTAATTTAAATGGAACCACAAGCCAAAATCCTTTAAATGTTAATCTTTTTCAGTTAGTAATTCTGATGCATGTATTTCTATCAGTTCAAGGAGCCTTTATTTTTTATATCAGTCAGTAATGAACCTTATTTAAGTTAATGTGAGATATCAAATAGGTTTGTTTGATAGCTTTAAGAAAATGTTTGAGAGGCTTGTCATTAGTTTTTCATTGGAAAAAATAAATATCTGTTCATTTAAAGAGTCAAAACTATTTTTGATTTTGTTCATAGTATTGATGTAATGATCTTAGGTATATGTGAGTGTTATCAGTTATCGGTATATGCCTTTAGGAGCTGAAAGTTTTCGGTTATCGGTATCGGTTTTAAAAAACAGTTATCGTGCATCCCTATTTAAAATGACCTCTGACGTTGCTGCTCGTGCGGTCGTCCACTAACATCTAAGATGATAGTTCACTGTGAGTCAGAAAATACAGAAAAGCTTAATATGGCCATTTAAAGCTGTCCTGAGACTCAGGAAGATAATGTTGGTCTCTTTATCCAAGCTGAAGCTGGAGTCACAAACATACAACAGTACATCCATCGAGCTGATTTACTGCAGCCTGACGTTTGCTGTGTCCCTCTGCCCCCCCAGACCGTTCAGGGCTGACCAGCATGGAGAAGATCGAGCAGTGCCAGGAGGCCTTCCTGCTGGCGTTCGAACACTACATCAACTACCGCAAGCACAACATTCCCCACTTCTGGCCCAAGCTCCTGATGAAGGTGACGGACCTGCGCATGATCGGGGCGTGCCACGCCAGCCGCTTCCTCCACATGAAGGTCGAGTGTCCCAACGAACTCTTCCCCCCGCTCTTCCTGGAGGTCTTCGAAGACCAGGAAGTGTGACTGCGCCGCTGGTTTGGTGGTTTTTTTGGTGGAACAGGGAGCGCGAGTGGACAGATGTGAAGAACGGTGGACTACATCTGCGAGAACGTGCCCTGGAAACGTTGTTTTTTTTATTTATTTGTTTGTTAAATACTCACAGGACCTACTGTCTGCCACCAGCAAACACACATCTTCATTACCTTCAGGAAACTCACAGGAAATATGGAGATGCCCTTTGCTTTTTTTTGAGAGGTGCACTCACACACAAGTGTTCATACTGACACACTGCCATGACGGTACTGTACACGTATATGCAAACACTACTGGCATCTGTGCGGATGGCTGCACTATTCCCACATCCAGTGCAGCTACACACCCCACCCCACCCCCCCGGGACCTGACCTGACAATCCCCTGCAGACATTAATCTCCTGAGCATCTCCTGTCTGCACCTGCAGGCCTCCCTGAGTCTGCAGAGGCGCCGTTAACCAACCGGCCTCACGCACACAGACACATTACCTCATACCTCCTAAGATGTGTTTCCTTATTTATTTTTGTGGGTAGTTTTAGTCTAAGTCGTCAGAGCGTGGAGCCGCTGCAGCCCTGCGTCACCCACGTACCTCTGTGTTAATGTTGGGAGAAGATACAGCAGAGTCACTTTGTATAAAACCCAAATCTGTCACCTGTTACTCATGCATTTGTCTTATAACTACAGTCGTAAGGCTTTGGAGCTGATGTAATCTTGCATTAAAGTTGCAAGATGTCATGAGCATCATTCATTAAAGAGCAACAACAAGGGTTGCAACAACAGAGTTGGTCTCTGTCGATATTTAAGTATGGCAGTTGTCTCCCTAATATTATATTTAGGCTGGAAAGTATACATTTTCTGGTTTTCTGAGGGTTTTTAATGAGTTAATTTGCGATCACAGTGAATGGTTGGTAGCTCCGCCCACCTTAGCGTAGAACATTGTCACAGCTCGTTGTTATTTTGTTGGGATTAAATGACTTTTGTAACGAATTAATTTTTGTAAGACAAAAAGGCAGGACTTGCTATGTGATTATCTGCGGTACATGTGTCAAACACAAGGCCTGCGGGCCAAATGTGGCCCGCCACGTCATTTTATGTGGCCCTTGAGAGCTTGGGCATTATTGGCTTAAACCAATATTTTAAGACTTAAAATAAGTTTACACCGCTTTAAAGTGCATATTAATAATTAACTACATCTCCCATCATGTATTTCATCGTTACCCACAATGAAAACTGTAGCTACGAACAAGACGATTTTTCAGAACTGACCAAACTGACCCCAACACGTCCAAGAAAAGAGAAATTGATGCACAAGGAAGGCAGTTTCATGAACGATGAAAAAACAATTACAAGTTTGTACCTCAAGGTGAAATAACAGTATGTCTTTTGTTATGAGGCGGTGTCAGTCGTGAAAGAGTTTAATCTACGTCAGCATCTTGACAGCAAACACGGAGCTAAGTATGCTAAAATTAGCCTACAAGAAAATCAAAGACCCGCTTCCACTTCTGAAACCAAGGTAATGGATACTCTTACAACCACAAACTCTGAGTTTAATATAATAATAAGTTAAATATTTAAAATTTGAATACATAATAAATACACAAACTGTTATTTAACATTATAATAAGCTGTAGTTTAATTTATTTTGATTTACATTGCATTTTGTCACATTCATGCTGTCAATCTGGCCCTTCAAGGGAAACCATGATGCTGATGTGCCCCCCGGGAAAAAAGGGTGTCACCCCTGATCTACAGATAAAGACCAAACAGGAGTCAATCTTGGGTAGTGTTGTTAAAAGTGACTTAACCTCCATGCTTATAGGGGGAGCCTCAAACAACTGCTTACCTTCAGTGCTCCAGTGACACCAGTCATTTCATCCAGCAGACAGCTGTGCAGACAGCTGTGCAGACAGCTGTGCAGACACATGAAGGCAGCAGCAGTCCAATGCTTCCTGCTGACTGCTCCACGCTTTTTAACTGTTTAGAAGCCAATAAATACCAGTCACTATCTGGAACAGAGCTGGATGACATTTAAACATTTCTTAATTGCACTCAAAAGCCAGACGTTAGAGACTGGACTTAAGAAGCACCATCCAACCAAAAACAGGACTCCAGATGAAAGCTGATTTGGCTGAAGAGGCAGCCGGTTCAGTCAGTGATGCTGTTGCGTCTGGAAAGGTTGCTGCTGTCTGAGCGCGCTCACTGTGAGAGGTAACAGGCATCGTGGGCCAACGGGAACCTCCTTCCTCATTTAATGTTTGTAGTAAGCATTTCTTTTGTTCGTTACATCTGAAAAATAATAGTTCTGTTTATCTACAGCGTGCAGAACATGTCTGGTTGTTCACAGTTAGAATACCTCTCCAACACGTACCTCCTGTTTCATTACCTCACACACACACAGACACACACTCATTCACTCCTTCTCTGTTTTATTATTCATATCTCAGTGGTGATAAATGAGCGCTAGCGTAGTTTCCTCCCTGGATCAGATCCTCTCAGCAGGAGCACACAGCGGTGCTGTTGGAGATTGTGTCACATGCCTCTGCAGGACTTCCCCGTCACCTGAACCCAACAGATTCTACCTCACCTGTCACCTCAGAGCAGCGGCCCCTCTGAAACGCAAACACACATGTACACCTATGTTTATATATATATATACGAACATACATGTACACAGAGTGCAGAAATGACGCGACGTCGCCTCCAGCGGGTCTTTTAAATTGGCCGTTCTCACAGCAGACCTGGTTTTTCCTCTCCTCTTTTTTCATTTTTTATCACGTGGGACCACGAGCCACTTTAATTTATGTTTTACTTCAGAGGCTGAACCGACAGCGAGGGCGGGGGTGAGCGAGGGACATTAAAGTGTCCCCAGTGAACTGAAAGAAAACTGTCTGTGGACAAACGACAGCTTGGAGCCGAGACTCCAGAAGCCATTTGGACCATTTGGGCCATTTGGGTCTGGTCTTCTGTGGGGTGGTGAGGGTGAGCTGAAGAAACAGTCGGACATGGTGTTGTACTAATGGACCCTCCCCACCCCCCGAGACTCTTGGCTTACCGCTGGAGCAGAACTGGACGAGCTGCTGACGTGACTTGATGTATGAAAAACACAAAGCTGATGAGTCTCCAGAAGCCACGCCCACAACTGCCATCCACTACAAGTGATTATCAGGTTTTTTCTTTGCACTAAAACCACAATGTCTGTATCCCTTCACGGCCCCCCCCCCCCAACCCCTTCCTCACCTTCCCAGTTCCTGCCCGCCTGTAGCAGCCGTGAAAGTATCCTCTGATGAAACCCCGCAGGCTGATGTATTGATTACTTGACTACAAAACGGCCTTCATGGCTGTTCTCAGCGTTGCTGATCTAACTGATGTGTCGCAGGGTATGTAAATAAAACGTGTTGATTATCCATAGACACAAACACGACAGTAGGATGATTGATCTTTACTGGTTCAGACTCAGCTCAGCATCAGTGTGAACGGAGGAGCCGATGAACCCAGACAGAAGGTTAGGGAGTTAGGGTTAGGGTTGGTGTTAGGGTTAGGGGTTAGGGAGTTAGGGTTAGGGGTTAGGGTGTTGGGATTAGGGGTTAGGGGGTTAGGGTTAGGGGTTAGGGTTAGGGTTAGGGTTAGGGTTGGGGTTAGGGTTAGGGGTTAGGGTTAGGGTTAGGGGTTAGGGTTAGGGGTTAGGGGTTAGGGGTTAGGGGTCAGGGTTAGGGTTAGGGATTAGGGTTAGGGGTTAGGGGGTTAGGGTTGAGGGGGTAAGGTTGGGTTTAGGGTGAGAGAGCAGATCTGCTGGTCCCCGTGGCCCTCAGAGGTCCGAACATGAATATATGTAAGAGCGAAACAAAGAGCTTGGACAATATGGAAAATGCACATTTCAAAAAAAAAGAAACTAATTCTGAGATTTACTTTGATGTTTAATGTTTTGGGTTTTTTTTGGTTGCTTTTTTCAACCAGCTTCACTTCATTTTTTTTAATGTACATATGTTTTTACACTCCAAGTCAGTATTCCAGAAAAATGTTGGGATGCGTTTACTGGTGCAGTAAAGCTTTCAGCGCCATCATGTTGCTGCTCCTCAGTCTCTCTAATGTCAGTGGTTTTCTACTGTTCTCACATCAATTTACAGAAAAGGATCCCTGATTTTAAAGGCAGAATGAGTTGTTCCAAAATCTCACTTTATGCGCTCTTTGTACATTTCTGTGTTAATGCTGCCCTCAGAGACGCAGAGATGAGCTCTGTCCAGGACCACGGTCCAGCCCCAGACCATCACCGAGCCGGGCGGCTGGAAAAGTCTGAATGGTGCTTGAAGCACGCAGCATCAGTTTCTTTTAAAAAAAATTAATTAATTAATGTAAAATCTAGAATACTGAATTGTCTGGTGACAATAAACTACGTTCTAGTCCATCCCAGATCCCTCTGAGCCCGGGGACATCAACGCTGCCTCTGGACAAGCTGAATATGAGGCTACTTATTTTTATTTATCTTTATTTTTTACAGTAGCGTTTGCGAATGTAGCTGCACACTGTTTCTTGACGAAGGTTTCCAACAGTTCTACCTTGTCTTCGTGGTCATGCCAGCTGCTGCTGAGTGATGGTTCTGGACCCGGTCTGAGGGAGTCCACAGCTGTCCAGCATGGGTCCTTGATGATTCCTTGAGCGGTTTAAAGCGGCTCAAAGAACTTTTCCTCATGTTTCAATACCACTTTCAGTTTCATCCAAATAGGATATTTGGCCTCTGAGAAGCATTGTCTGGCTCTCGCAGTCTCCTGCCAAAACTAAACAAAGCACCTTGAGACTGACTTCACTCATCTCCAACGTCTCTTTTAACAGCTGAATGTGGCTTTGTGGCATTATGTTACACATCAGCTGACTCAAGAAAGTAATGTTGGCAGAAAAATGAGAGTGACTGAGCAGAGACTGAACAAGAGTAAATCCTGGACAAAGCTTTGGTATTTACTTAAAACAACTTAACATCCACACCTATAGGGGGAGCCAGTGAGCTGAGCTCCCCCATAATAACAAGAACAATAATAATAATAATACTGTTTGACGATATTAAACACCATAGAAGGTGAAATGATTCAATGATTTTTCTTGTGCCGGTTTTCTAATTTTTGTTCTTTACAGACTCAAACCCCACAGAAACTAACCCCCCACAGACCCTAACCCCCGATAGACCCTAACCTGAACCCTACAGACTCCAGCTCTAACCCCCCACAGACCCTAACCCCTAACCCCACAGACCCTAACCTCACAGACCCTAACCCCTAGCCCCATAGACCCTAACCCCATATACCCTAACCCTAACCCCATAGACCCTAACCCCATAGACCCTAACCCCATACCCTACCCTAACCCCATACCCTACCCCCTAACCCTAACCCCATAGACCCCTAACCCCACATACCCTAACCCTAACCCCAACCCCACCCCTAACCCTAACCCCTAACCCCCCATAGACCCTAACCCCCTAACCCCTAACCCCCTAACCCCTAACCCTACCCCTACCCCCCTAACCCCATAGACCCTAACCCCATAGACCCTAACCCCACACAGACCCTAACCCCCCCATAGACCCCTAACCCCATAGACCCCATAGACCCCATAGACCCTAACCCCCCATAGACCCTAACCCCTAACCCCCCCATAGACCCTAACCCCATAGACCCTAACCCCCCAGACCCTAACCCCACAGACCTTAACCCCTAACCCCTAACCCCTAGACCCAACCCCACAGACCCTAACCCTATAGACCCTAACCCCATAGACCCTAACCCCCATAGACCCTAACCTGAACCCCATAGACCCTAACCCCATAGACCCTAACCTAACCCCATAGACCCTAACCCTAACCCCATAGACCCTAACCCCACAGACCTTAACCCCTAACCCCACAGACCCTAACCCTAACCCCACTAACTCTAACCCTCTCATGGATGCTGTTTTTGCTCCAAATCATCTTCACAACTATTGTTTCTAGCGCCATTTTCCATCTTTACTCGCACTAAGTTGCCCACATTTCAACTTTTTTTTTGAATGAATCACAGACCCGAGTTGCAAAAATGAATGTATGTTAACCAGTGACGAGATTAAAAAAAAAAAAAAACATGAAATATTTTGGTTTCTGTTTGCAAATAAATTAAAAAGAATCTTTTTTTTTTTTGTTTTGGCATTTTTCATATCTTAACCTTCTTGTTTGTGCTATTAGATGATACTGTCGTCCCCATTCAGGTCATGAATCATGTAGCAGAGGGTGTCATTTGACTTTTGTTAACATTTGTATTATTTAAGCATTGTTTTTAGTTTAAATGGTGCATTACAATGCTTGTTTGCCTTGTGGCGGTCACCAGTTAACCTTTGCAGTCCTCTAAATCAGCTCTCTCTTGCAAGTCTGACTGTTTTCCTTGTGAGAGTGAGTGTTTCTGTCTTTCCTCCACAGCCAAATGATCAGAGGGGAAGATCCTCTGTTTTTATCTTAAAGACACTGTAGCAGAACCTCAGAACTCACTGCCTTCAGCCCGGATCAACTGCACCAGCAGCACATGAATCCAGCAGCCAGCCATCTTTCTGGACCCCAACCCTAACCCAATCACACCAGTTTACGCTGAATATGAGCACCAGAATAATCATGCTTCTTTAAATCTGATCTGTTACGGACAGATTTACTGATGAACTTTCATACATTTGCTGTCTTTATGACCTTCTTTGTCCAAGTGACAAGTTAACCAGGTACGTAAGAGCATTTTTTTTTTCCCCACATGACAACAAAGTCCCTGAAAACCAAATTACAGAAAGTCATTGAGTTCTTATTCTTCGAACTTTCATGTCTTTCAAAACCTCCTGATTTCTTCTTCTTCTTTTCTAAAGCACAAAATAAAAAGTTTGATTTGCTTTGCATGCTTAAACACGGCCTCCATGGTGCTGTCGGTATGGGGGGGGGGGCTGTCAGGAGACGTGTTGCTGTCTGTGTCAGCCGCTCGGCCCGGTAGCCGAGCTGCAGAACCACCTAAAGGTCGGACTGTTTTATGTTTACAACAAGCTTAAATGTGAACTCGATGCTAAACTCTCTCACTACAACAAGGTTGAAAACATTTAATAACCTCACAGTTCAACTTTAATGCTTTAAACCCAGGGAAAACATCTGTAAGTCACCCCCCCCCCTCCACATTTCACCATCTCCTCCCTCTTTCCTTTCCTTCCCAGTCCTCCAGACACCCACCACATATCCACAGTTTTTGGTGGAGACATGACAATCTTTGCAGGACTACGTCTGCGTGTGAGATGTAAAATACTGAAACTGTACGATTAAAGTCCCACGCTGATTTTGGTTTGGAGGCGGATGTCTGCGTTTGTTTTATCCTGCTAGGATAACTGTACGGTTGAAACACTGGTTATGTGACAGAGCTACTGGTAATTCCTTTATAAGCAAAAAGAAAAGAGTTGTGTTCGTACGAGCTGTGTGGCCTGAACATTTGAAATGTGACATGAAGACTGAAAACATTCAATCATTTAAAGTAGAGGTGAAATGACTGGAAATAATAAAAATAAATAAATAAGCTTTTGTCATTATGCTGAACATATGGATGAGAGTTTCTTGGCAGGTGAATGTGTCTGTGACAGTCATTGATCCAGTGAATCAGGTGTCACAGTTCAAGTCTGGCTTCAGAGTATCAGGAAATAATGTAAGATAAATTTAGAAAACAATGAAAAATGCAGATTTCCTTACAGATGTTACAGAAAAATGTATTTAATAATTATGTTTTTTTTTTCTTTTGAATAAAAATAATCTACCATGGGTTGATTGCATAAGTGTGAACACCCCTCCTAACTAATACTTTGTGGAAGCACGTTTTGCCTTCAATACACATCAAGTCTTTGTGAATAAATCTGTCAGAACTAATAACACACACAGACTTTGGAATTTTACTCCACTTGGCAAATAAAGTTCAACTTCTTTAAAATTGTGAGACAATCGTGTGTCCAGCTCATTTTTGGCCATTTCACAGGTTTTCAATGGGACTAAAGTCTTGGCTCTGACTGGGCCGTTCCAGTCTGGGCTGTTCCAGTCTGGGCCGTTCCAGTGTGGGCCGTTCCAGTCTGGGTTCTGACTGGGCCGTTTCTGACTGGGCCGTTCCAGTCTGGGCCGTTCCAGTCTGGGCCGTTCCAGTGTGGGTTCTGACTGGGCCGTTCCAGTGTGGGCCGTTCCAGTCTGGGCCGTTCCAGTCTGGGTTCTGACTGGGCCGTTCCAGTGTGGGCCGTTCCAGTTTGGGCCGTTCCAGTCTGGGTTCTGACTGGGCCGTTTCTGACTGGGCCGTTCCAGTCTGGGCCGTTCCAGTCTGGGTTCTGACTGGGCCGTTCCAGTCTGGGCCGTTCCAGTCTGGGCCGTTCCAGTCTGGGTTCTGACTGGGCCGTTTCTGACTGGGCCGTTCCAGTCTGGGCCGTTCCAGTCTGGTCTGTTCCAGTCTGGGCCGTTCCAGTCTGGTCTGTTCCAGTCTGGGCCGTTCCAGTCTGGGCTCTGACTGGGCCGTTTCTGACTGGGCTGTTCCAGTCTGGTCTGTTCCAGTCTGGGCCGTTCCAGTCTGGTCTGTTCCAGTCTGGGCTCTGACTGGGCCGTTTCTGACTGGGCCGTTCCAGTCTGGTCTGTTCCAGTCTGGGCCGTTCCAGTCTGGTCTGTTCCAGTCTGGGCTCTGACTGGGCCGTTTCTGACTGGGCCGTTCCAGTCTGGTCTGTTCCAGTCTGGGCTCTGACTGGGCTGTTCCAGTCTGGGCCGTTCCAGTCTGGTCTGTTCCAGTCTGGGCCGTTCCAGTCTGGGCCGTTCCAGTCTGGTCTGTTCCAGTCTGGGCCGTTCCAGTCTGGGCCGTTCCAGTCTGGGCTCTGACTGGGCCGTTTCAGGACTTTGACCTTCCTTTCCTGAAACCATGTCCCTGTTGATCTGGATCGGTGCTCCATGTCAGTGTCATGTTGGAGTGAGACATTTCTTTTCATTCAGGAAAAGACGGGAGGTTTTGTTTCCAAATGTCTTTGTATGTGGAGGTTTTAATTCCTGTCTGTCCTGAAAGTGCTCCTGACCCAGCTGTAAGGCCGAATGTGGGACCCAATGTTATTCCCCCCTAAATGAAAAATACTTTATTAATCCCAGAAGGGAATTCAATCTAGAGTCACCAAACATACGTGCTTAAAGCCTGAGCAGCTTCCTTTTTACAGGCCCTCTGTGTATGAAAATACTATAAATGAGTTTTGATGATGCAGATCATTGAGTAATTATATTAACGAGGGAGACTATGAGGTTAGAGTTGATGAGGGTTAATCCTTCACAACAAATAATTATTTCCAGTAAATGAACATCAAGCCACTAAACTTTGTCACATTGTCATTCTCTCCATTTCAGGATAATCTGTATAAACTCATCCCACTTGGATATTGCGGAAGGAGCAGTGGGTCAGTCATGTATTTTATTGTTTGGGCTGTACTGTTGTATCATTTGCTATCATTTCTGCATTTAGTCCTCATGTGAATCATTTCAAAAATGTATTCTAGTGGCCTTATGAGGCATTGTTGGAACGCACAAATGTCTTCAAATCAAAATGTTGTGAGAAGATAGAATGGACCAGAACAGAATGCCTTTAGTGTCATTTTACAATTAGATTATGAATATACCTCCTTAACTGTGCATAAGTGCAAAAATAAAAGACAAGTACAAGCAGCAAAACAATAAAAACACATCATTCAACCTCAGTGGTTTCAATAAAAAATGCATATATGAATTATATAATTTATTGCGATCTTCCGCCAGATCTCCTAAAGCTGCTATTAAGGGATAGTGTTTAGCGGGAAGGGCGTTCCCCTGCAAAGAACGCAATCTTCCACCTTTCTAAACCCGCGATCCCACCTGCGCTACCCGCTACATTATCCATGGGAGTGGTTAGTGCGTTCCACCTGTTAAACCAATCAGTGCGTCAGTAGCCATTGCCTTTAAGAGCAGGTTGTGCTACCCGCAAACCGCTATGGAGCGTCTTTTCATCCAGATCGGAGCAGCAGCTCGTCTGGGACTCTGCTGTAGAGCTTCCTCCTCTTCCTTCCTCCTCCTCCTCTGCACTGATATATACAGATAAATATTTTTACACAGACAATTCCTATCAGCTACCTGAAAGTCCCAGATAGTCGGTGTCCTCCCAGTAAACACGCTCTGGTCGTCTATGGTTTAACTGGTGAACAAGCCGTTTAAGACGATCTCTGCTATTTTCTCAGGGGTTCAACTGAGGCCAAATCAAGCTTTTTATACAAAGAGTTAATTCCAGAGGTGGAGACGTTTGTGCACGTCCACATGTGACCAGGTGGACGGGCTTTGATGCCATTTGGACACTTTCTTGTACGCGCCAACATGCGGGTTGCGGGTAGCGGGTAGCTGCTTTAGGGAGCGGAAGATTGCATTAGCGGTTAGCAGAGGTTCCTAAACCCGTAATTTGCGGGTAGCGGTTAGTGGCTAGCAGCTAGCGGGAAGTGTACGATTGGGGCCAATATCTATTGCATGGGAAATAAACAAAGAAGGGGAAAAAAAAGCATTAGTGCATGGAATTCAAGCAAAAGAGGAAAAAACTGTCTATATTTGTATATTTGTGGTGACCAGCAGGAGAGTATAGTATATTTGTATATTTGTATATATACAAGTATATTTGAGTATATTTGTTCTTTTCTTCATGGACCTGTGGCATCATTACAAACTAATTAACCCATCATGACTTACAGAGGACTTTCTTTTTTTAGCAGTTTTTGCACTTTTTTTTCTGTTTATATCAAATGCTTAAATTATCTTTTTTTTAAGTATTTGGACCCCTTGGTGTCAGGGGAGTCCCAACTATAGTTTTCTTTGGTTGTGTCTCAAATCTGTCGATCCACATGTGACAAATTGAATTGATTGGACATAGTTTATAAAGGCACTGATCAATAAATGTAACACCCCACAGTTCACGTTCCGATGCCAGAACGATGGTTCAGGGGGTTTAGGGGTCACACTTCACTCCTGATAGCCCACAATGTTCAACCAACACCTCTGTGATACAACTGTGGAGAGAAGCAGGACAGAGATAAAACACCGCTCAAATGCTGTTAAAAACAGGATTCACAGCACTTGAGATATCAGAAATTAAAAACCAACGGTTCACTTGTTCAGGCCTCGCTGAAGTAACCAATAAAGTAGATGCTTCCTCACAAAAGAGACTCAAGACCCAAAAAAAGCAAAGGACTCGTGGAGATGGAGAAGCCTGCAGAGTAAACAGCCATTACAGCAGCTCCACCCCAGTCAGGTCTGTCACACATTAACGGGAGAAACTAAGCGTCATAGATGCATTACAGCCAGTTTGAGGACTGACAGCCTAAGTTCAAAGGACTTAGACATCAAGAGAAAAAGGTTTTCAGTCAAAAATTTAAATTTGACACTGGATAATCAGGGAGGATTGCAGGCTAAGGTAAGAGCTATTCAACTTTTGCCATATTGAACAACTCTAACTTCATTTCCTAGTAATACTCCTCCTTTCATACAAAGCATTGAACGATAAGCTCCAACATATCTAAATACCACATGGTACCATGCGGGTCTACCTGCTGTTCCAGAGTCTGTAGATCTAGAAAGGTGGCAGAGCCTTCAGCTATCAGGTTCCTCTGATGGAATGAACTTCCTGATTTTGCAGTAAAGATGACATAATGACAAACCAATCTATAGAGTGAAATGTCATCACAGTTGTTTTCTATCTGCAACAGTTTAATTAAGGATGCTCACAACTGTATTTAAAAATGAGAGTCTGGAGGACCGCTGGCAGACATTACGTCCTCTCAACACACGTGCTGTCGTCACCAGTCCGAACTGGTCTGATGTGGAACAGGCCTCCTGGCAGCCCTGTGAGACCAGAGATTGGCTGCTTGCAGTCACTTCTGGACTGTCTGAGCAGAGAGCCGTGAAAACCTTGACTGTAAATCTGTAGGAGGCTGAGTAACTGCTGACAGGATGAGGAAACGGTCTTCTTTGGGTGCCGTTTCCTTCGGATGCCCACTTTGCAGCCTGTCTCTGCCTGTTTTGTGGAGTACCAGCTTGGAGTTGCCCTTTGGCATATGCTCTGTCCAGACAAGTCAAATGTGACATGTCGATACATGGAGCAGACACCAACTGACCACTGTCGGAGGGCACATCCTCCTATAGGTGCTGACAACCAGGTGTCCTTCAGGCACCGGATTATCAGCACTTGGGGGTATCAGAAGCTCAAAAGGAGGGTCAGTAGCAACAATATATATATATATATTTATATAAGAGGGGATAATATAGATGCAAGTGTGATAACTGGTTTTACGGTGCAGGTGGTTTTTGCAAGGATGCTTCCATTTAATAATTTAGAGGATAGAAGCTCTCTAGTGGTTATACTTGCACAAGCCTCGAGGAACATGTTTTGTTTGTTCATAAAATATTTACTTTTGAATATATATCATGACATTTTGAAACTGAAACCAAAACCATTCTGAAGTGTGGGAGGAGAGCTATAGCAAAAAGGGACAAAACCTGAAAATATATATTCAAGTTGTTTCAGACCTGCAAGCTGAATTAACAAACAGTCGGAACAACACATAAAGTTAGCAGAGTGTCTTCTGCAAGGACTTCAAAGACTGAGCTCCCTCTTATGCACCAGCACACCACTGCATAATGTGCTTCTGAACTGACCTTTAAAGTTTAACTTGTAAGTTGGATTTCTGCTTGAAAAGTTGCATGAATCACGGGGGTATTTCTAAGTACCCCCTTGACTCAATAACATACCACTCAGCAGGTCATGTTGGCGTCCCCCTGCAGCGTAGGCCTATAGCAGCATAACTATGACGAAGCTGTGATTAAGACAAGCTACTCTAGTCTGAGCTACTACAACTGTAGTTATAACTATTAGCCCCTACACACTATAGATTAGACTAACTGTAGGCTTTACTGAACAGAAATGTTTTCAGTTTAGTTTTAAAGATGGAGATGGTATCAGCCTCCTGAACCCAAACTGGTAGCTGGTTCCATAAAAAGGTGTCTGGTAGCAGAAGACCCGTCCTCCAAACCTACTTTTAGATATTCTAGGAACGAAAAGTACGACAAGGAACGACAAGTAATTCTGCACACTAGAGCGAAGAGCTCTATTAGGAGCATAACGAGCTATCGGGTCTTGTAAATATCGCAGAGCGAGGCCATTAAGGGCCTTATAAGAGAGAAGCAGAATTTTAAACTCAATTCTAAATTTCATGGGGAGCCAATGGAGGGAGGCTAACACGGGAGAGATGTGATCTCGCTTGCGGATTCCTGTCAGCACCCTCGCTGCTGCATTCTGGATCAGTTGGAGGCTATTCACCGAGCTTTTCGGACATCCTGCTAACAACGCATTGCAGTAATCCAGTCTAGAACTGACAAACGCGTGGATTAATTTTTCAGCATCACCCTGGGAGAGGATGCTCCTAATCTTGGAGATATTTTGGAGATGAAAAAAGGCAGTCTTGGGGTGGAAGGAATGGCGGCGTAGCGAACAGTCACGTGGATTTGGCTCTCGCATACTTTATATTATTCAGAAACAAAAGCCGGTCAACTACCACTTATTTTGATGTACAAAGTTAATTAAGGGTGTTGGAAAACTAGCCAAGATGAGTAAATTGAGCAGTCGGGGCTAGAATCAACAAAACCAACAGCAACTCACGCAACATTTTAGCTCACAAGACAAAACAGCTAACGTTAACAAGAACATGTCTCCTCCGAGTCCTCCAAGAGCCAGCAGTAGCAACCAACTGCTAACACTTGACATGCTTGTTGAAGAACTGGGGAAGCTACGTAAAGAAATAACAGGTTAACTTACCCTGACCATGAATGCGGCTCTGGCTCCAATCCAGTCCTCTCTACAAAATATTACGGAGACGGTGACCACTCATACAGCTACCATTATCTCCATGGAAACGGCCCTCACGTCTCATTTGGATGAACTCACAGCTCTTGGAAGTGAAGTGGCAGATCTGAAGTCCATGCTCAAGGACACTAGGGAGGTGAACGAGAAACTCGAGGACTTGATTTTACGCTCCAAAAGACAAAATCTTCGCGTGGTTGGCATTGATGAGGGAGCGGAAGGGGATGACGCTCGTCTCTACATGACCACTCTGTTTAAGAATCTCATTGGTTGAGACCGCGACCGGCTGGCGGCTGGAGGACCTCGAATTAGACCGGGATCGCAGTTTGGGTCCGAAACCTGCGCAGGGATCCCGTCCCATCATCGTCCGATTCCACAGGTACACCCAGAAGGAGCAGGTGCTACAGTGGGCCAAGAGGAACCGTGATGTATCGTACCAGGGGTTTTCCATCAGGATCTATGAGGATTTCAGCCCTTCTATCGCCAAGAAGCGTGCGTCCTTCAACAAGATAAAGTCTCTGCTCTACAAAGAGGGAAATGGAGTACGCTTCGGCTTACTCTACCCGGCCCGTTTGCGCATCACAATGAAGGGCCAGTCTCGCATATTTGACTCGGCGGAGGACGGTGAACGCTTCTATCAACAGCACAAGTGAACGATAGATGGTGCGGTAAGTGACATTAATGTTTCCCGTTTCGGCCGACTGAGCAACCCTGTCTTTAGGACAATTCATGTATATTGTACTGTTCTGGAAAACTATTGAACCCGGCTTTCTACATGTTTCAAGAGGAAGTAGCCTAATTTCCACTGTAGTTAACTGGAAGTGTGTTAATTTTCCTGCGTGCTCATCTATATGTAGGTTGAGTCTAGGATTAGTTTGTAACTTAACGTTGCATTTAGATAAGTTTGGGGATGTCAGTTCAGGCATCTGTTTTGTTTAAAAGGGTTTTTCTTTGTTTTTTTTCTCCCTCCTCTCTTATTACAAAGACGAATGCTTCTGCTTATTACCCATTATTACAATTTGTTGCTCAGCTTTATGTTGTACTGGCTAACTCGAAGTCCCACTATGTTGCTTCAACAAAGACTGTCCACCTGGATATTTTTTTATGGTTAATATGGATCAACAATCTACGCTAGGATCCATTCGATTTGTTAGCTGGAATGTCAGAGGTCTAGGTGGGCCTGTAAAAAGATCAAGGGTATTCTCACATCTCAAATCTATAAAGACAGACATTGCTTTTTTGCAGGAGACGCATATGCGTACGTGTGATCTAACCAGGCTGCGCAAGCCCTGGGTTGGACAAATGTTTCATTCCAGCTATGACAGTCGCTCCAGGGGCACAGCCATATTATTGCATAAGCATCTGCAGTTCTCCCTAGAACAATGTATCTCGGGTTCGAATGGACGCTATACTATTGTGGTAGGCACATTGCTCCAAACTCCTGTCATTATGGTTTGTGTGTATGCCCCAACATGGGATTGTCCTAACTTTATCACTACTTTGTTTTCTTTAATTCCCTGTCTGGACACTCACCATCTTATTTTGGGGGGGGACCTAAATTTGACTATTTCTCCCAGCTTTGATAAATCCAGTCCAAAAGCTCTTACTTCATCTAACATGGCCAGGGCTCTTATTACGCTTACGAATCAGATCGACTGTGTGGACGCATGGCGTTTTAGACATCCAACTACAAAAGAGTTTTCTTTCTACTCACCCGTCCATCGGACGTACTCCCGCATCGACTATTTTTTTTTAGATAGAATACTTCTCTCTTCAGTGAAACTTTGCAAATACTCAGCAATAGTCATCTCTGACCATGCCCCTCTCCTGTTGGATATAGAGTTGCTTCCTAAGAGTGAAAGACGTCTGAATTGGAAATTAAATATTAGATTATCTTCACAGAAATTTTGCAATTTTATTTCTGTAAAATTGAACAGTTTATTCAAAATAATAAATCTGACTCAACATCTCCATCCCTCTTGCGGGAAACTTGTAAGGCAGTAATCCGTGGGGAGATTATTTCATTCAGTGCCAGGGAGCGTAAACAAGGGAGACAGAGACAAAATGAACTGATGGACGCAATTTTACAATTTGATAGACTGCATCCCTCACCCCTTAGCCCCACTCTTCAAACAGAGAGACTCAAGCTTCAAACCGAGTTCAATCTCATTACCACAAACAAAGCAGAGTTTATGTTAAGACGCACAAAGTGCACTTACTATGAACATGGTGACAGGGCCAGCTGGGTGTTGGCATTCCAGTTAAAACACCAATCAGCATCCCGCCTCATTACTCAAATTGGCACATCCCCCTATACTCTAGTTACGGACCCAAGTGGAATAAATAATGTTTTCTCTTCATACTATTCTAATTTATATAAATCAGAGGCTCCTCCCAATGACATCATAATGAATAATTTCCTAGATAATGTGGACTTTCCTGTGTTAAGCGAAACGTCTAAGGAATCTCTAGATGCCCCCCTCAGCTTAGAAGAGGTTAAAGCCAGTCTCAGATTGATGCGGGGGGGGGGTGGGGCACCGGGCCCAGACGGCTTTTCAGTGGACTTTTTCAGAAAGTTCTCAGATCTATTAGCACCTTTGCTATTGGACATGTTTAATGACTCCTTGGAGCATGGCCTCCTTCCTCAATCTGTAATGCAGGCATCAATTTCTCTCATCCCAAAGAAAAATAAGGATCTGTCTGATTGTGGGAGTTGGAGACCTATCAGTCTGCTTAAGTCAGACATTAAACTGTTAGCCAAGACCCTGGCTCGCCGTCTCGATCCTTGTCTTCCAAAGATCATATCCAGTGATCAAACTGGTTTCGTTAGGGGAAGGCAGCTATCCTCAAACATACGCCGCCTTCTTAACATTATTTTTTCCTTGCCTGACACGCAAGATGGTGAAATGGTCATCTCGATGGACACAGAGAAGGCTTTTGACCGAGTGGAGTGGAGTTATTTGTTCTCAATTCTTGATAAATTCAGTCTCGGTCAGAAATACATTTCATGGATTAAATTATTATATAGTGCCCCCGTTGCTAGTGTGACTACCAACTCCATCCGGTCAAAATTTTTCCCTTTGCCGTCAAGGCTGTCCTCTGTCACCATTATTATCTACATTAGCAATAGAGCCACTCGCACTCATTCTTAGGAGCTCATCTGTTTTTAATGGAATACATAGATATGGGATTGAACACAGGGTTTCCCTGTATGCCGACAATTTATTAATTTTTGTCTCGAATCCTACCACATGTGTAAATAACATTCTTGATATTTTACAGACCTTCGGCTCTTTCTCAGGCTATAAATTGAACATCGGTAAGAGTGAGTGTTTTCCACTTAATTATGCGGCAGAACAGATCTCAGCCCAGAGTCTGCCTTTTAAACTGGCCTCCACTGGTTTCCGTTACCTTGGCATTAATATCTCAAGTAACCTCTCCTTGCTTCACCAACTTAACATATCAAAGCTGCTGCTGGAAGTGAAATCTGACTTGAAATGTTGGAGCTCACTCCCCCTTTCGGTCCTAGGTAGAATTAACACAATCAAAATGAACATGCTACCCAGATTCTCTTTCCTTTTTCAGTGTCTAACCCTTTTTCTTTCTAAATCTTTTTTTAAGGATATGGACAGAGCTATTTCAGTTTTTATCTGGGCGGCAAAGGCCCCAAGGGTAAAATACTCCACGCTACAGAGATCTAAAGGAGATGGGGGTCTTGCGCTACCTAGCCTTCTGTCATATTATTGGGCTGCTAATGCTCAAAAGATTCACTCTTGGCACAATTACCCCATGACTGATTGGTGTCAGATGGAAGCACGTTCTTGTGGCTCCACTTCCCTGTCAGCGTTAATTTGCGCCCCTCTAAATTCATACCCTGTTGGTTATACCTCTAATTTGATTGTATTGTCCACTGTCAAGATTTGGAGACAGTTTAGATGTCACTTTAACATTCACTCCATGTCCCCAAATATGCCCATTAGTAACCATGATTTTCCTCCTTCATCTCTTGACCCTGCCTTCTCTTCATGGAAGGAAAAAGGCTTGGTGAGCCTTAAGCAGCTTTTTATTGATAAAGTTTTTGCCTCCTTTGACGCTCTTAAACTTCAATTCGACCTCCCCCAATCCCATTTATTTAGATATTTTCAAATTCGAGACTTTTCCCGTAGTAGCCTTCCAAATTTTCCTCATCAGCCACCTAACTCTCATCGATAATATTTTGTCATACCCTGCGAACCGTGGAGTAATCTCACATGTGGTGACATTAATAACACGGGAGCTATCATCACCTTTAGCAACTCAGGACACTTGGGAGGAGGAACTTGGAGTTACTTTCGCACCTGAGTGGTGGGAGGCAGCCTTGGACAGGGTGAACTCTACTTCACAGTGCGCCAGTTTGACTTTGATACAGTTTAAAGTCCTACATAGGGCACATCTGACCAAAGTTCAACTCAATAAACTATTCAATACAAATGAGATGTGTGACAGATGTCATCTTGCTCCGACCAACCACGCCCACATGTTTTACTCCTGCCCAAGGTTGGCTCTATTCTGGTTCTCCGTTTATAAGACGCTCTCCAAGGTCTTCAATAAAATGGTAGCTCCTTGTCCTTTTATCTCTATTTTTGGTGTGCCTGAGGTATTTTCTAGTTTTACTGGTAAGGAGCTTAACATCATCTCTTTTGTTTCATTAGTAGCTTGCAGATGCATTTTGTTGCACTGGAAAGACCCAAAGCCCCCATCTCCTAACTCTTGGCTGAAAGACCTTATGTCCTTCTTTGCTCGGGGGTCATGCTCTGGGTCTCTGTAAAGCGCCTAGAGACAATTGTCATTGTAACAGACGCTATATAAATAAAATTGAATTGAATTCTTAAGCCTAAAGAAAATCAAGTTTAGTCTAAGGGGTAACTCCGATAGGTTTTATTAAACTTGGCATCCCTTTCTGTCCAATGTCAACTCTCTTTCTTCTTTAGGGGACTAGTCTTGCTACTGAGTTAGTACACAGTAGGCCAGTACAGTAACTTCTATATTTCCATAATATGTGTATATCATTTTCATGGAAGCATCTTGTCATTACATTATCATTGTTTTGTTGTGTTGGGGAGGAGAGGAGGGGGGTTGGGGGGAAAATTAAAAATGGGTGACAAGTCAAACTTTCATACACTGTCATGATGTACACTCAAGTAACCCAATAAAGATACATGTGGGGAAAAAAAAAGCAGTCTTGCAAACCTGATTAATATGCTGCTTAAATTACATATCCTGATCAAAAATGACTCCAAGGTTTTTCACAGCTGTGCTGGAAGCCAGCATAAACCCAGTTAATCCATACCTCAGGTGTTTGGGACCAAAGACAATAACCTCTTTTTTATCTGAATTTAGAAGCAAAAAGTTAGAGGACATCCAGGACTTAATGTCATTAAGACACCCTTGAAGTTTAGCCAAAGGTTTTGTTTCCTCTGGTTTCATAGATAAGTACAGCTGCGTATCATCAGCGTAGCAATGAAAGTTTATGCCATGGCTCTGGATAATTTTTCCCAATGGCAACATGTATAAAGTGAAAAGGATTGGTCCCAGAACTGAGCCCTGTGGGACGCCATAGCAGACCCTAGTCCGTGTAGAAGAAACGTCATTAACATGGATGAACTGGAACCTGTCAGATAGGTATGACTTAAACCAGCCTAATGCTGTCCCTTTAATTCCAACAGTGTGCTCTAATCTGTACAGCAAAAGGCCGTGATCAACAGTATCAAAAGCAGCACTGAGGTCCAGCAGAACAAGGACAGAAACTAATCCATCATCTGAGGCCATGAGGAGGTCGTTGGAGACTCTAATCAGTGCAGTTTCTGTGCTATGATGAGTTCTAAACCCTGACTGAAAGACCTCAAATAGATCATTTCTATGCAGGTGTTCTCCTAACTGGCTAGCAACTATTTTTTCCAGAATTTTAGAGATAAATGGAAGGTTGGATATTGGTCTATAGTTTGCCAAGATGTCCGGGTCAAGGGATGGTTTCTTGAGCAAAGGTTTAATGACTGCAACTTTAAAAACCTGTGGCACATATCCTAATTGTAGAGATAGGTTAATCTGATCCAAAATTGATATACCAATAGAGGATATAACATCCTTGAACAGTCGAGTTGGGATGGGATCCAACAGACATGTAGATGGTTTAGCTTTACTGATAGTTGAGGTCAACTCAGAGAGGCCCACAGGAGAAAAACAGTCCAGAGTCAAATCAGAAACGGAAGAGATCAACGAAGCTGCATGGACGTCCACAGCCGCCGACAGCTGGGCCTGGCCGATCTCATCTCTAATTTTGATTATTTTCCCACTAAAAAAGCTCATAAAGTCTTCACTACAGAGAGTAGCAGGAATGCATGGACCAACAGAGTTGTGACTCTTTGTCAGCCTGGCTACTATGACGATTTTGTCTGAGCTGAGCACTAAACCAGTTAAAAAATCTGAGAACTTGGGCCGCCCCGGTATCGCAGTGGTTAGGGCAGGTGGCCCATATACAGAGGCTATAGTCTTCGTGCAGCTGGTCGTGAGTTTGACTCCCGGCTTATCGGCTCCTTGCAGCGTGTCTTCCCTGTTCTCTCTGCCCCCCTTCCTGGCTCTCTCCACTATCAATAAAGGCCTGTAGTTCCAGAAAAATCTTTACAAAAAAAAAAAAAAAAAATCTTAGAGCACCGGCAGGTGGCCGGTACACTACCACCAACAAGACTGGCTTTTCTGATTTACAGTTTGGAATAGTTAAACTAAGTGTGAGGCTTTCAAATGTATTATAATTGCATTTTGGTTTTGTTTTTACTTGTAGGCTGGAGTTGTAGACAGCTGCTACTCCTCCACCTCGACCCATACTCCGGGGAATATGATAATTAATATAACCTGGTGGCGTAGCCTCATTTAAACTCACATAGGGCCAATTCCAATTCCTCCCTTAACCCTCAATCTCAACCCTCGCCCTTAATTCTCAATTTTTGGCCCTCAATCTTAAACCTCGAAAGTAAGTGCCAGGGTTATCTTGTGACTTAGAAATAGGACACCCCTTGAGTAACGTCTTCAGACTGAAATGTATCAGAGCCCGTGTTGTCTCTGTATTCCCTGAAATGACACAGGGATTATATTGAAAAAAGCGCTGTATATTCTCCAAATAATATTAGCAAATAACACAATAGAGGATACATTATTCAGTCCTCCGTCGCTACACAACAAGGTATACAAGTAACGGGAAGCCGGCCGGGACCGCCGGTCCAGCAGTCTGTTCTTCATCCTCTCTGTACAGTCTGGATGTTCACTCCTTGGAGCTCAGTAGTCTCATCTTCTCTGGAGATGAGGCTCACCAAAGGAGGGTCATCTGCAAACTTAGAAACTCCACTTGTTGAGTGCGTAGTGGCACAACAGTCCAGCAGGGAGCAGCTGATGCTGAAGGGCAGGACTGTAGAGAGATGAGAAGAAAGATGAGCATCTTTGCTCCCCTCATGTTCCAGTTAGATCTACACAGGATGCCTCACAGCAGCGGCCTGCTTGCCTTGTATGCAAACCAGAACGGATTAAATATAAGTGGGGGATAAGCCACTGAAACCAAAAATAAAAAATAAAAACAGAAGAGCAACATAACATAGAAAAGCATTACCCGGAGCAACCGGATCATTGGATTAGTTTCTCAAACGCTGCTCTTGTAATCCAGGTTAGTTTTAGTCAAACAGAACTAAATGAGACCACGTAACTTGATCCGTTGTTCATCTGAGGTTGCATTTACCTTCTCTAAAGACATGGCGATGACCAGGTGATATTTTTTTATCATATCCTGATAAATAAAACATTAGAACTGGAACAGTTAAATACACTTTTAATGATCACAGCTGGAGCGGTAACACATTATGGCTTATATCATGCCAAAACCAGTTATGAACAAAGAAGCTGAACAGCAGCTCATGCAGAAACTTTTTTTTTTCTTTTGTTATCCTGGAATGACATGGTGGTATTCACCTGACCCTCTGTTGTTGCAGTAGCGTAGCACTGGTTACCATTTCACCCCAGTAATCCCTCTGGTTCTGTCAGGGAGTTCAACCCTGCAGCTACCAGAACAAATGCATAAAACCAGGACTTATTAAGGTTAAAAGATGTAAATGTGCATGTTTTTTGTGTCGATACTGAATTTTAAAACCATTACTACTTATTTTTAAAGGGCTGTCTGTGCAGCAGTGAATGATACATCTGGAACTACATCACTGAATTATTTCTAACCCGCCAACTCATGAAAGCCATTTGATGTCAGATCTGGTTCAGGGTTGTTGTGGAGGAGATGATGTAACAAAGAGCAGCTTTGCTCTCCACCAATCCAGAGTTCCTCTGAGCACAGCGTGGATGTGTGTGTGTGTGTGTGTGTGTGTGTACACAGACACTGATTGACAGACGAGGACATCCATTAGAGATTTTTCCCCTTTAACTATAGGAAAAGCGCTGCCAGCAAACCCCTAAAAATAGAAAAGTGTATTCTGATGATGCTCACATTCACCAGCAGTTCCCCTAATTTCATCAACTTTGAAGACGATTAAAAAAAGCACATGCTCAGCGCCACAGCAGCGTTAGACGTGTTTTCCCCAAAACACATCACATCCAGAACTTCAGTCTCTGACGCAGCTGCTGCCAAGGCCGTAACTACAATGGGTTTTTTTGTTCTATTTTGGGGTTATTTTCAGTAATTTAGCCACCAGCAATGCCAGACAGAGCTAAATCCACCAGTTCAAAACTAATTTGTAAAAATACAGAGTATGTTCCCAAACGAGTGCATGCCCCCCCCCCCCCCCCCACTCCCACAGATTCATTCATGCAGACGTGTGTTACGTAAGAGTTGTTCCCAAACTCTCCTTACAGACATTTATCTGCACCGACTCAGGAGGAAGGATCGCATCGAGGAGGGAGACGGGCCGATCAAACTTATGTACCGCGCACAAACGGGTTTAATCAGTTTAATAATGATGGTGTTTAGTTAACTGGGAACTCTTGTTCCATTTCAGCAGCAGCTCAGAGAAAATCTGTTAATCTGTTTTAGTCATTGGATATATTACACTGCAGCCTCAGAAGAAAAAAAGTTGCTCTTTAATCTTTTAAGATGGGCACAGGGGTTACGGT
Source organism: Hirundichthys speculiger (assembly GCA_018398805.1). Lineage (NCBI taxonomy): Eukaryota > Metazoa > Chordata > Actinopteri > Beloniformes > Exocoetidae > Hirundichthys > Hirundichthys speculiger. The sequence goes on along the minus strand of JAGFBZ010000288.1, from coordinate 689,365 downwards.
TGGTACAAAAAAGATGGATTTCATGGAATTACAAAAAAAACAAAAAGTTTTTTTAATCTTTTGAGATGGGGATTCTTATCCATGGTACAAAAGATGGATTTCATGGAATTACAAAAAAACAAAAGACAACCGTCACCAGTGGTGGATAAGATTATTATAGAGACTGAGACCCTGATGGATTTGAGGAATAGATAAGCCTGAATATGTCCTCTAGTGGTCATTATGAGAACCGACACTCATGAATTTTTTGTTTTCAAATGATTTCAGCTCTTTTAGTCACAATCTTGGCAGCATCATTAAAGGTAATTTTTTTTTTTTTTCAAACAGCATAATATAAAAATGAAAAGTTGGCAGCGTTTGATCAGCCTCAACCCATCTTTGTCTTTGTGGAGAATAAAAAACGTGGTTAACAGGGAGGAAGAAGGAGAGTCCAGCTGAGTGAGGATGAGAGGATGGAAGAGAGACGACACATGACATCACAACACACGTCAGCCATGAAGTTATCCCGACAATAAACTTTTTCATAATGAAATGTTTTAAGCTTGATCTTAAAAATGAACACACTCTTTTCTGAACACTACGGCTGGAGGCCATTCAGAGTCGTGTCAGGGACGTCAGTATGAGGAACTGCAGTAGTCCAATCTAATGCATGAAGTGTTTCTGTATCACTCTGAAACAGGAGTTTCCTTCTCCTCACAAAATTACAAAGGTGAAAGAAGAAAGTTCTGTAAAGTTCTGGAAAGTCAGGAAAATAACTTCCTCTTAGTGCCACCAAAACTAAAGAGATGACAGTTGCCAGCAGCAGTTACATTTGGCATGAACAACTTCATCCTCACCAGCTTCTACAGGTGCAGCCAGGGCCGGCTCTACCCAATTTGGTGCCCTAGGCGAGATTACACCCCGGTGCCCCCCCGAGCCCACTGCAATTCAATGACAACAACCAACTGAGCAATCACAACAGTTTAATTTGAGCATTTGAACAATGACAAACTCAACAGTAACAACAGTTACTTTCAACTAAACTTGTCTTTTAACTAAAGACATGTTTACATGTCTGGACTTCCTGGCAGCAAAGGCATCTATGGTGTCATCGAATGACACCTGCCTAGACATCTCACGGTTTATACTCATCAGGGCAAGTCCATTTAAGGGGGACTGGCGGCGTGGCGGCACCCCTCTAGCAGATGGCGCCCTATGCTAAGAGCCGGCCCTGGGTGCAGCACTGAGAGCCTCCTGACAGGTAGCATCACAGTGTGGAGCAGGAACTGCTCCTGTCCCATCTAGAAAGGACCAGAGAGAGGAGAGAGGCTGGTCTGAAACAGCCACGTCATAGCTACGCTGCTATAGGTCTACGCTGCTATAGATCTACGCTGCTATAGGTCTACGCTGCTAAAGGTCTACACTGCAAAAGGTCTACGCTGCTATAGGTCTACGCTGCTATAGCTCTACGCTGCTATAGCTCTACGCTGCTATAGGTCTACGCTGCTATAGGTCTACGCTGATAAAGCCCTACGCTGCTATAGGTCTACGCTGCTATAGGTCTACGCTGCTATAGGTCTACACTGCTATAGGTCTATGCTGCTATAGGTCTATCGCTGCTATAGGTCTACGCTGCTATAGGTCTACGCTGCTATAGGTCTACGCTGCTATAGGTCTACGCTGCTATAGGTCTACGCTGCTATAGGTCTACGCTGCTAAAGGTCTACGCTGCTAAAGGTCTACGCTGCTATAGGTCTACGCTGCTATAGGTCTACGCTGCTAAAGGTCTACGCTGCTATAGGTCTACGCTGCTATAGCTCTACGCTGCTATAGGTCTACGCTGCTAAAGGTCTACGCTCTTATAGGTCTACGCTGCTATAGGCCTACGCTGCTATAGGCCTATGCTGCTAAAGGTTTACGCGGCTAAAGGTCTACGCTGCTATAGGTCTATGCTGCTATAGGTCTACACTGCTAAAGGTCTACGCTGCTATAGGTCTACTCTGCTAAAGGTCTACGCCGCTAAAGGTCTACGGCGCTAAAGGTCTACGCCGCTAAAGGTCTACGCTGCTATAGCTCTACGTTGCTATAGGTCTACGCTGCTAAAGGTCTACGCTGCTATAGGTCTACGATGCTAAAGGCCTACGCTGCTATAGAGCTACGCTGCTATATAGCAACGCTGCTATAGGTCTACGCTGCTATAGGTCTATGCTGCTATAGGTCTACGCTGCTATAGGTCTACGCTGCTAAAGGCCTACGCTGCTATAGGCCTACGCTGCTATAGAGCTACGCTGCTATAGAGCTACGCTGCTATAGGCCTACGCCGCTATAGGTCTACGCCGCTAAAGGTCTACACCGCTAAAGGTCTACGCCGCTGAAGGTCTACGCTGCTATAGCTCTACGCTGCTATAGGTCTACGCTGCTAAAGGTCTAAGCTGCTATAGGTCTACGCTGCTAAAGGCCTACGCTGCTATAGGCCTACGCTGCTATAGGCCTACGCTGCTATAGGCCTACGCTGCTATAGGCCTACGCTGCTAAAGGTCTACGCTGCTAAAGGTCTACGCTGCTATAGGTCTACGCTGCTAAATGCCTGCACTGCTAAAGGCCTACGCTGCTATAGGCCTACGCAGCTATAGGTCTAAGCTGCTATAGGTCTAAGCTGCTATAGGTCTACGCTGCTATAGGTCTACGCTGCTTTAGGTCTACGCTGCTATATGTCTACGCTGCTAAAGGTCTACGCTGCTATAGGTCTACGCCGCTAAAGGTCTACGCCGCTATAGCTACTACGCTGCTAAAGGTCTACACTGCTATAGGTCTACGCTGCTATAGGTCTACGCTGCTATATGGTCTACGCTGCTATAGGTCTACGCTGCTAAAGGTCTACGCTGCTAAAGGTCTACGCTGCTATAGGTCTACGCTGCTATAGGTCTACGCCGCTATAGGTCTACGCCGCTATAGGTCTACGTCGCTAAAGGTCTACGCCGCTATAGGTCTACGCCGCTTAAGGTCTACGCCGCTAAAGGTCTACGCTGCTATAGGTCTACGATGCTAAAGGCCTACGCTGCTTTAGGTCTACGCTGCTATAGGTCTACGCCACTATAGGTCTACGCCGCTATAGGTCTACGCCGCTATAGGTCTACGCCGCTAAAGGTCTACGCCGCTATAGGTCTACGCCGCTTAAGGTCTACGCCGCTATAGGTCTACGCCGCTAAAGGTCTACGCCGCTATAGGCCTACGCTGCTAAAGGTTTACGCTGCTAAAGGTCTACGCTGCTAAAGGTCTACGCTGCTAAAGGTCTACGCTGCTATAGGTCTACGCTTTTATAGGTCTACACTGCTATAGGTCTACGCTGCTATAGGTCTACGCTGCTAAAGGTTTACGCTGCTATAGGTCTACGCTTCTATAGGTCTACGCTGCTAAAGGCCTACGCTGCTATAGGCCTACGCTGCTATAGGCCTACGCTGCTAAAAGTTTACGCTGCTAAAGGTCTACGCTGCTAAAGGTCTACGCTGCTATAGGTCTACGCTGCTATAGGTCTACGCTGCTTAAGGCCTATGCTGCTATAGGTGTACGCTGCTATAGGTCTACGCTGCTAAAGGCCTACGCTGCTATAGGTCTATGCTGCTATAGGTCTACGCTGCTATAGGTCTACGCTGCTAAACGTTTACGCTGCTATAGGTCTACGCTGCTATAGGTCTATGCTGCTAAAGGCCTACACTGCTATAGGCCTATGCTGCTAAAGGTTTACGCTGCAACAGGTTTACGCTGCTAAAGGTCTACGCTGTTAAAGGCCTACGCTGCTATAGGTCTACGCTGCTATAGGTCTACGCTGCTATAGGTCTACACCGCTAAAGGTCTACGCCGCTAAAGGTCTACGCCGCTATGGGTCTACGCTGCTAAATGCCTGCACTGCTAAAGGCCTACGCTGCTATAGGCCTACGCAGCTATAGGTCTATGCTGCTAAAGGCCTACGCTTTTATAGGTCTATGCTGCTAAAGGCCTACGCTGCTATAGGCCTATGCTGCTAAAGGTTTACGCTGCTACAGGTTTACGCTGCTAAAGGTCTACGCTGTTAAAGGCCTACGCTGCTATAGGTCTACGCTGCTATAGGTCTACGCTGCTATAGGTTTACGCCGCTAAAGGTCTACGCCGCTAAAGGTCTACGCCGCTATAGGTCTACGCTGCTAAATGCCTGCACTGCTAAAGGCCTACGCTGCTATAGGCCTACGCAGCTATAGGTCTAAGCTGCTATAGGTCTAAGCTGCTATAGGTCTACGCTGCTAAAGGTCTACGCTGCTATAGGTCTACACTGCTATAGGTCTACGCTGCTATATGTCTACGCTGCTAAAGGTCTACGCCGCTATAGGTCTACGCCGCTAAAGGTCTACACCGCTATAGGTCTACGCCGCTATAGGTCTACGTCGCTAAAGGTCTACACCACTATAGGTCTACGCAGCTATAGGTCTAAGCTGCTATAGGTCTAAGCTGCTATAGGTCTACGCTGCTAAAGGTCTACGCTGCTAAAGGTCTACGCTGCTAAAGGTCTACGCTGCTAAAGGTCTACGCTGATATAGGTCTACGCTGCTATAGGTCTACGCTACTAAAGGTCTACACCGCTATAGGTCTACGCCGCTATAGGTCTACGTCGCTAAAGGTCTACACCACTATAGGTCTACGCCGCTAAAGGTCTACGCCGCTATAGGTCTACGATGCTAAAGGCCTACGCTGCTTTAGGTCTACGCTGCTATAGGTCTACGCCGCTAAAGGTCTACGCCACTATAGGTCTACGCCGCTATAGGTCTACGCCGCTAAAGGTCTACGCCGCTATAGGTCTACGCCGCTTAAGGTCTACGCCGCTATAGGTCTACGCTGCTAAAGGTCTACGCCGCTAGGCCTACGCTGCTAAAGGTTTACGCTGCTAAAGGTCTACGCTGCTAAAGTTCTACGCTGCTATAGGTCTACGCTGCTATAGGTCTACGCTTTTATAGGTCTATGCTGCTATAGGTCTACGCTGCTATAGGTCTACGCTGCTAAAGGTTTACGCTGCTATAGGTCTACGCTTCTATAGGTCTACGCTGCTAAAGGCCTACGCTGCTATAGGCCTACGCTGCTAAAGGTTTACGCTGCTAAAGGTCTACGCTGCTAAAGGTCTACGCTGCTATAGGTCTACGCTGCTATAGGTCTACGCTGCTAAAGGCCTATGCTGCTATAGGTGTACGCTGCTATAGGTCTACACTGCTAAAGGACTACGCCGTTAAAGGCCTACGCTGCTATAGGTCTACGCCGCTAAAGGTCTACGCCGCTATAGGTCTACGTCGCTAAAGGTCTACGCCGCTATAGGTCTATGCCGCTAAAGGTCTACGCCTACGCCGCTATAGGTCTACGCCGCTAAAGGTCTACGGCGCTAAAGGTCTATGCCACTATAGGTCTACGCCGCTATAGGTCTACGCCGCTATAGGTCTACGCCGCTAAAGGTCTACGGCGCTAAAGGTCTACGCCGCTATAGGTCTGCGCCGCAAAAGATCTACGCCGCTAAAGGTCTACGCCGCAAAAGGTCTACGCCGCTTAACGTCTACGCCGCTATAGGTCTGCGCCGCTAAAGGTCTACGGCGCTAAAGGTCTACGCCGCTAAAGGTCTACGCCGCTATAGGTCTACGCCGCTATAGGTCTACGCTGCTAAAGGTCTACGCGGCTATACCAGGCTATAGGTCTACGCCGCTAAAGGTCTACGCTGCTAAAGGTCTCTGCCGCTATAGGTCTACACCACTAAAGGTCTACGCCGCTATAGGTCTACGCCGCTTTAGGTCTACGCCGCTATAGGTCTACGCCGCTAAAGGTCTACGCCGCTAAAGGTCTACGTCGCTAAAGGTCTATGCCGCTATAGGTCTACGCCGCTATAGGTCTACGCCGCTAAAGGTCTACGCCGCTATAGGTCTACGCCGCTAAAGGTCTACGCCGCTATAGGTCTACGCCGCTAAAGGTCTACGCTGCTATAGGTCTACGCCGCTAAAGGTCTACGCCGCTATACGTCTACGCCTCTAAAGGTCTACCCCTCTAAAGGTCTACGCCGCTAAAGGTCTACGCCACTCTAGGTCTACGCCGCTATAGGTCTACGCTGCTAAAGGTCTACGTCACTATAGGTCTACGCCTCTAAAGGTCTACGCCTATAAAGTTCTACGCCTATAAAGGTCTACGCCGCTATAGGTCTACGCCGCTAACGGTCTATGCCGCTAAAGGTCTTCACCGCTATAAGTCTACGCCTCTAAAGGTCTACGCCTCTAAAGGTCTACGCTGCTAAAGGTCTACGCCGCTATAGGTCTACGCCTCTAAAGGTCTACGCCGCTATAGGTCTACGCTGCTATAGGTCTATGCTGTTATAGGTCTACGCCTCTAAAGGTCTACGCTACTAAAGGTCTACGCCTATAAAGGTCTACGCGCTATAGGTCTACGCCGCTCTATCTAAAGGTCTACGCCGCTATAGGTCTACGCCGCTAAAGGTCTACGCTGCTATAGGTCTACGCCGCTAAAGGTCTACGCCGCTATAGGTCTACGGCCTCTAAGGTCTACGCCTCTAAAGGTCTACGCCGCTAAAGGTCTAGCGCTCTAAGGTCTACGCCGCTCTAGGTCTACGCTGCTAAAGGTCTACGCTAGGTCTACGCCTATAAAGGTCTACTATAGGTCTAAGCCTATAAAGGTCTACGCCGCTATAGGTCTACGCCGCTAAAGGTCTACGCCGCTAAAGGTCTACGCCTGCTATAGGTCTACGCCTCTAAAGGTCTACGCCTATAAAGGTCTACGCCGCTATAGGTCTACGCCGCTATAGGTCTACGCCGCTATAGGTCTACGCCTCTAAAGGTCTACGCTCCGCTATAGGTCTATGCTGCTATAGATCTATGCCGCTATAGGTCTACGCCTCTAAAGGTCTACGCCGCTATAGGTCTATGCTGCTATAGGTCTACGCTGCTATAGGTCTACGCCTCTAAAGGTCTACGCCGCTATAGGTCTACGCTGCTATAGGTCTACGCTGCTAAAGGTCTACGCCGCTATAGGTCTATGCTGCTATAGGTCTACGCCTCTAAAGGTCTACGCCGCTATAGGTCTATGCTGCTATAGGTCTACGCCGCTATAGGTCTACGCCTCTAAAGGTCTACGCCGCTATAGGCTATATGGCTATGCTCTATGCTGCTTTAGGTCTACGCCTCTAAAGGTCTACGCCGCTATAGGTCTATGCTGCTATAGGTCTACGCCGCTATAGGTCTATGCTGCTATAGGTCTATGCTGCTATAGGTCTATGCTGCTATAGGTCTACGCCTCTAAAGGTCTACGCCGCTATAGGTCTATGCTGCTATAGGTCTATGCTGCTTTAGGTCTACGCCGCTATAGGTCTACGCTGCTATAGGTCTATGCTGCTATAGGTCTATGCTGCTATAGGTCTACGCCTCTAAAGGTCTACGCCGCTATAGGTCTATGCTGCTATAGGTCTATGCTGCTATAGGTCTATGCCGCTAAAGTCTACGCCGCTAAAGGTCTACGCTGCAGGGAGACACCAACATGATCCACTGACTGCTGTCTTCACCCCTCTACTTTCTCCTCCTTTCCTTTTTTTCCCTTCAGCTGCATCCATAGTTAATTAGGAGCAGCTTATCAATAGAACTCCGCTTCATCCTTTTTTTTGGGTTGTTCTGTATTGAGCAGTGCAGACAGCACAGAAGATGACTGGAAGAAGTCTTCCCTCCATCCAGATCATTTCATCTGCAGGACCCTGAACGCACACATAAAAAAACTGAGACGGTTTTAACCACCAGGCTGTCAGGCTCCTTAAAAGAGTAAAATGTTGCACCACACCAGACCACTTTAACATCTGACAAACTACCATCTATGTTACAGCTCATCGTCTGTATTTCACCTGTGCAATATTAATACCCATACCTTATTAATTCATGCACTCCATACAGGACTAACATGCACAAACCCACACTCACACTTAGATCTTGTTCTGCACGTCTACAGCGGGAACAGAAAGTCCTTCACAGCCCTTTAAATGTTTCACTCTTTGTTTCATTTGCTTAAATCAAAAAGGTTCATTTAATTTCTCATTAATGTACACTCAGCACCCTATCCTGACAGAAAAAAAACAGAAATGCAGAGTCCAGCTGTGTTTAATTAAACTGTCTAAGACCTCACAGCTCAGTGCACGTCAGAGCAAATGAGGATCATGAGGTTGAAGGAACTGCCCAAGGAGCTCAGAGACAGAACTGTAGCGAAGCCCAGATTATTACAGACAATAAGGTAAAGGTGGAGAAGAACCCAAACATCACTGTGGCTGAGCTCCAGAGAGGCAGTAGGGAGATGGGAGAACCATCAGTGCAGCCCTCCACCTGTCGGGGCTTTAGACGTGGCCTCTCCTCAGTTCAAGACGAATGAAAAAAACACATGAAGGACTCCAGACGATGAGAAATCAAGATTCTCTGGCCTGATGAGACCAACACTGAACTTTTTGGTGTTGATTCTAAGCGGCATGTGTGGAGAAAAGCAGCACTGGTCATCACCTGTCCAATACAGGTGAAACACGGAGGAGGCAGCATCATGCTATGGGAGTGTATTTCCATCTGTAGGGACAGGACGACTGGTTGCAACTGAAGGAAAGATGAATTCAGCAGTACAGAGAGATCCTGGTAGAAAACCTCCAGAGTGCTCAGGACCTCAGACTGGATCGAAGGGTCACCTTCAACCAGACAAGGACCCGAAGCACACAGCTAGAACTACACAGGAGTGGCTCCAGAACAACTCTGGGTCCAGCCAGAGTCCTGACCTAAACCCAGCTGAGCTTCTCTGGAGAGACCTGAAAATGGCCGTCACCAACGTTCACCATCCAACCTGACAGAACCGGATCTGCCAGGAAGAACGTCAAAGGATCCCAAACCCAGGTGTGAAGAACATCATTCCCATGAAGGCTGATGGCTGGACCAGCTCAGAGGGAGGGTTGGGGTTGGGGATGACTCTACCAGTACTGAGCAAGGCTCTGAGCACTTATGACCATGGAAGATTTCAGTTTGTCTTTTTTAATACATTTGCAAAAAATTCTACATTTCAGTTGTTTTTCTGTCAACCTGGGCTGTTGAGTCTACATTAATGAGAAATAAAATGAACGTTTTCTGATTTTAGCAAATGGTTGCAGTGAAACAAAGAGTGAACAATCAAGGGGAGTCTGAATACGTTACGTTCACACTGTATGCAGGTTACACTCCTACATGATTTTTATATTTTGTTCTTATTTTTACCTCCGCCAAGGAGGTTATGTTTTTACCGTTTATCTGTTTGTCTGTCTGTTATCTATCTGTCAAGATAACTCAAAGAGTTCTGGATGGATTTTGATTAAATTTTCAGGAGTTGTCAGAAATGTGAAAAGGAAGAACTGATTTCATTTTGGGTGTGATCCGGACGAAATCCTGGATTCTGGATCACTTTCAAATTTTCGATAACATTGTGGTCAATGGGGCCGAAAATTTAGTCTTCTCAACATCTCCGTTAATTATTGCCCAAAACTCATAAAATCTGACTCAGGGATTGACAATGGAAACCTCTATCAGATTTCAGAAGGCTGATCTGGATCTGATCCAGAACGCGGATTTTATTGCAATCTGTAAATTGCTATATGGGGAAACTGTTGCGCTCTCTGAGTGCTTTTCTAGTTTTGAGTGTTTTTGACAGTAAGTTGACAGATTCTTCTGTCTGCAAACATTTCACTGCATCGTTGACTGTAAGTTCACTTGTATATGACCAATAAACCAATCTGATTGTCTTTTTCTGTCAGTGACAAAGCAGCTGGCTGCTTCTGCTCTGAGCTCTGAGACCCAACAGGATCCTTCAAACAACAAACAAAGCAACGTGAGAGAGGACCTTTGATAAATTATTTCAGGAATAAAAAAGTGACTGTTTCAGTAACCTCTCTTGACGTTATTGGATACTTGAGATTTAAGCAGACAGGATGGTTACATTTGATCAATAAATAGCTGTCTGATTCAGTTTCATCTTGTTTTGAAGCCTTTAAAAGAAACTCCTATAAAAGAAAAAGGGGTATTAAAGAGTCTGAAACTACAACCCCAGTTCCAAAAACGTTTGGATGCTTTAAAATGTAAATAAGCAGAATGCAAAGTTTTATAAATGTCAATAAATGTTTATTTAGCAGAATGTACGAAATATATGTTGAAAGTGAGACATTTGATTATTTCGTGAAAAGTCCTGAGCTGTCTCCTCATGAAGGCGACACATGGACAACGGAAAGCTGGAGACGTGTTTTAAAAAAGGGAACGGGAGGAACATCTGGCAGCTAAAACAGCATCATCTCAGAGACAGATTCCCAGAAATAAAGAGAGAACCAGAGGTTTCTGAGACTAAAACTGTCCACTAACTGTAAAAAAAACCTTTTCAGAGCGTCCCTCATTATAAACTAGAACTGTGAATGACTCGTCTACAGTAACACAGACTCCCAGGAACCACTGCACTACACTTCCCTGCGCCATCTTTAAATGCACCAAAGCTCTACTGTGCCGTATTTGGACCGATACACGAGCACCGCCATCTCCTCATCTCCTCTGGAGCCACTTCTAAAGCTCATGTCACATGGACTGAGGACACGTGGACAACTGATGAGCTGTCAGGAGAAATAAATCTAACCCTGAAACCCTGAAACCCTGGACGCTGCGTCGTCTGGACTGAAACAAGGGAACGCCTCTATATAGATTTTATATGCTCTATTGTGAATAAAATGTGGATTTATGAGACCTGCAATTTATTCTGTTATTTAAATTTAACAGCGTCCCAACTTTTTGGGGGAATTGGGATTGTATTTTTCTCACTCTGTAAAAGGTAAAAGGTAAAAAAAAATGAAAGAAGAAACCACAGGAAAAAAACATGTGGCTTTTTCATAGTTTATTACTGATTGAAGGAACAACTACAACCACCAGAGTGATCAGGTGAGGTCACTTCACCAGAGCAGCGTCCAGGTGAGTCAGTACCTCCTGACCCGACCGGACGGCTTCATCACATCCTCATCAGTGATGCACACGACGACTCAGGTTACTGGCGCAATAATGTATGAGAAACCAGTCACAGCACACAACAGCACACAGCCGTGTCCAAATATAGATATAAGAAACACAAACGTCTGTGCAATACAAAACATGTACAGCCAATTAATAAATACATACATATGGGGTGCCGAATGTAAAAACTTGATTACAGTTTTCAAACTGATATATTTTCAATATTTAGCTCATTTTCTTCACATTTAGCTCATTTTACACACATTTGAGACATAAATTATTTAAAATGTTAAATCTAAATGTTAAATGTTAAATGTTAAATTTAAATATTAAATCTAAATCTAAATGTTAAATCTAAATATAATGTTAAATATAAATCTAAATATTAATATTAAATCTAAATGTTAAATCCTAAATCTAAATCTAAATTAAATGTTAAATGTCAAAAATCTAAATATTAAATCTAAATCTAAATGTTAATCTAAAAAATGTTAAATCTATATCTAAATGTTAAATGTGTCGCCGAGTGTAAAGCGGGTTATTTAGAGGATTTACAAAATGTCCATGCCCCGTAAAGTCTCACAGCCGCACAACCACGCCCACACCACTGATTAGGATCAATGGGAAGAGGGCTTAAGGGAGAGTCGGGACTCGAACATGGCTGCCTCCCTGCCTGTGGAAGACATTGAACGGGCGGTGTTGGCGGGTGTGCGGGCTGCACTTCAAGCGGTTGTTCAGCGGTACCGGCCCCATCTTCCACAGGCAGGGTGGCAGCCATGTTCGAGTCCCGACTCTCCCTCAAGCCCTCTTCCCATTGATCCTAATCAGTGGTGTGGGCGTGGTTGTGTGGCTGTGAGACTTTACGGGGCATGGGACATTTGTAAATCCTCTAAATAACCCGCTTTACACTCGGCGACACATTTAACATTTAGATATAGATTTAACATTTAGATTTAGATTTAGATTTAACATTTAGATTTAGATTTAGATTTATAATTTAATTTAGATTTAACTTTAGATTTAGATTTTATTTAGATTTAAGATTTTTTAGATTAGATTCATTTAGATTTAGATTTAACATTTAGATTTAGATTTAATATTTAGATTTAATATTTAACATTTATTTAGATTTAATATTTAGATTTAGATTTAACATTTAGATTTAGATTTAATATTTAGATTTAAAATTTAACATTTAGATATAGATTTAACATTTACATATAGATTTAACATTTAGATTTAGATTTAATATTTAGATTTAACATTTAACATTTGGATTTAGATTTAACATTTAGATTTAATATTTAGATTTAGATTTAACATTTAGATTTAGATTTAATATTTAGATTTAACATTTAACATTTAGATTTATATTTAATATTTAGATTTAATTTAACATTTATATTATTTAATTTAGATTTATTTTAATATTTAAATTTAACATTTAACATTTAACATTTAGATTTAACATTTTAAATAATTTATGTCTCAAATGTGTGTAAAATGAGCTAAATGTGAAGAAAATGAGCTAAATATTGAAAATATATCAGTTTGAAAACTGTAATCAAGTTTTTACATTCGGCACCCCATACATACAGGTAAAATACCACCGTGTGCAGAAGGTGTCAGCCTCAAACATTTACACATTGACAGTGATAAAGTCACTTTGAGTTCAGTCATTTCACATGTGTGATACCTTAGACGTACGTGGTCCACAGACCCCCCCTCACTGGTCTACGGGTCACTGGTTCAGTTCCCTCCCACTGATGGGGGGTCTTTCCCCCCACATGAACCCTACGGTTGAGTTCTATTTATTCCTTCATTCATCACTGACCCTCGGTTTTATTCTTCCATCCCAGTAGCAGTGGGTCACCAGCAGAGGGAGGAGCTACGTCACACCTGAGTCGACTTCTCCTGATGGTCAACCCTGTTTTCATCATCTCTCACTTTTCCCCGGCCAGCAGGTCTTGTTGCTTCCAGCTCATTCTTGAGTCTTGTTTCTTCCCTAATTATCAACGTTGAAAGTCACAGCATATTAAATCAACTATGTAGATAAAACACTGAACGTTAGAACACATCAGCTGTGAAACAGGATCTTCCGGGTCCTTCTACAAAGCTGTGAACCGTCCACAGATAAAGTCCACAGATAAAGTCCACAGATATCTCACTTTAATGCTTTATCTGACAGATGGAGGTAGAATTAACAACATCATGTTCATGTTTCCAGTGTGACATGAAACCACAGCTCTGTTCAAGGACCCTTAAAAGTGTTTTAAAGCTGTAAAAATGCATCTAGTCATTGACTTGATTAGTTTAGTGGATCATCTTTCGCCTGCTGATACAGTGGAGGCTAGGGATGCATGATAACGTTTTTAAAACCAATAACCGATAACTTTCAGCTCCTAAAGGCCGATAACCGATAACACACACGTATACCTAAGATCATTACATCAATACTATGAACAAAATCTAAAATAGTTTTGACTCTTTGAATGAACAGATATTTATTTTTTCCAATGAAAAACTATTGTCAAGCCTCTCAAACATTTTCTTAAAGCTATCAAACAAACCTATTTGATATCTCACATTAACTTAAATAAGGTTCATTACTGACTGATATAAAAAATAAAGGCTCCTTGAACTGATGGAAATACATGCATCAGAATTACTAACTGAAAGATTAACATTTAAAGGATTTTAGCTTGTGGTTACATTTAAACATTTAATTAAAGTAAATGAGGTTCAGTAGTTTTTATTTTTTAATCTCATGGAAGCTTTAGATGAGAGGAATGAGGGAGAGGAGAGACTGCTGCTGGCTTGCGCACGTTACCGTCAGCTTCCGTTAGCTCACGTTAGCGTGATTTCAAAACTCCATGGAAGTGATTGTTATGTTGTAGGTGGCTGATCAGGTTTTACGTATTAAAGCTTGTGCTTCCCTCCTCGTAGAATTCACTCGGAGGATTCGTCACAAATAACCACCAAACTATCTTCTTCTGAAACTTTAACCAAGTTCCACGCCGCCATGTTTGTTGTGATCAGCGCTGTGCTGCAGGCTGCATTCAAGGTGTAACGTAAAATCCCACGTTCCCTCGTTTGCTAGTTGTTCTTTCAGCCTTTTCTATTTTTTTCTTTTTTTATGTGTAACATGTGGGAAAATACTGCGAATATCAATTCAAGTCAGCAACTACTAAAATATGACCGAGTTAGTGAGTTGTTTTCTGGCATGAGGGGGTATTCTTGATTTTCCTGATTGAGAAATCGTTTTTCTGATTATGCCAACGTTACTTGAACATAACATTCACTGCCGGTCATTCAAGGCTCAGAGGGAGCGAGGCACTGCTGTGTTGACAGAAATATAAATGTTATCGGGGCTATTTGTCGTGATATCTGAGTTATCGGGATGACGTCATAATTTCCTGTTATCGGCCCGATAGTTATCGTGCAGCCCTAGTGGAGGCATTAACATCCTGAAGAAATGAGATGCATCATCTACGTGTTGGACGTCTGAACAACCTAAAGCAGCTCAACACTGAGCTTGAGATCACAGCTCTGCCCCCTTAGCCTCGTTATCAATCTACTCATCCTTCATCTTACGTGTCCTAACATCTTTGTTTCTTTTACTGTACAAATTATGTCAAATTATCCCAATGTCATCGACAAAATCTTCCCAGTTCAAGCAAAAACCTAGTTTAGATCTTTACCAACATGACCAGGATGAAGCTCCTCATCTCATTTTCAACGTAACCCTCCCAAAGTCAAATACTGTTCCTTGTTGGTGAAGTCGTTTAAAATGAGTTTGGTTGATGTAGCTTTAAATCTGTCCATCCTACAATGTAAACTAGTTTAGAGCACAAGAACCGTGAGACAAAGGGAGAAACCAGCACAGTACAGCACAAACTGATTCAATTCTCTGTAGATTCGTGTGGTGGGGAGGAGCCAACCCCAGATGTGATGAACGAGCTGCGTCCTGGACAGGTGACCACACACTCTCAGCCAATCAGCAGTGTTTCAGGCTGTGGGACCTTTACAGCTGCAGGAAGACAGCAGCACCCAACTGGCATCAGAGAAGTTTCTCCACTCGGTCATTCCAGCTGTGCTGCCCTCCATCTCCCGTCCTTCACTGGTCCCACAGCCTCCCATCAGCCACCAGTCTCTGGTTCAGCTGGCAGAGCTGCCGCAGGAAGCCGTCGTTGGGTCCGATCTCTCTGTTCCGTCGCACCGTGGCCAGAGCGCTGTGGACGTCCATGTTCTGGTGAAGCATCAGGTAGGCGATGACTAAGGTGGGCGAGCGGCTGTAACCTTCCCTGCAGTGAACGTACACTTTACCTGCAGAGGAAAAACATATGCAAATGTCTAAAATAAATTAATTAATTAAAAACATTGGCACCAAAACATAAATGATCTTAACATGCAGCAGAGTTAATGCACATTCACAACTGGCACCAGCACCAGCAGCAGAGTTACAGGGAGAGCAGCCCAGACTACATTTAACCAGTTTTAAGAAGACGTGCTGGCGCCAGCGAACTATGAGGCGATCAGTGCTCTCGCTGGTCACCATCACCAAATTGCCGCCCACTCATGACCACAGCAGGTCCTACTGGTGTCCACAGAGGGTCTCAGACCACTGAGGGTCTGGACAGAGCACGTCTGAGGGTGTCCTGGACTCTCCGGTACCAGGATGTTACCAATATGGCCCTGACCTTTTCCGTTCTTGAACGCCAGAGCCTTCTCGATGAAGTCTGCCGCCTCCTCGAAGTAGACGGCGATGTCAAAGTGGTCGGTGTCGCTGGCGGGCACGCCATGGTAGACGATGCCCGTGTCGCGGTAGAAGTCGGCGCTGGTGTTGACGTGCATGAAGGAGTTTCCCTCGGCGGCGTTCAGTACGTGGGTGATGCCCAGACGCCTGAGGCGTGGCACGTTGGTGGCCATGAATCTGCATCATGTCGTTTAAAACCAAAAGAAAGAAAAAAAATGCACGATGAAGATCATGTCATGCATTGATTTTGAATGTGAAAACAATCGATGTAAAATAGTCCCTGTGGGGTTTAAGCCAGACTCTAATCCTGGATCTATAATAAACTTCTGTGAAATGTGGATTTTTATCAGCATTAACGTCTTTCGTTTTTCTGGGAAAAGTAATCATGGGTGGAAATAGATGCTCTTGTGTCCTGCTGCCATTAAACCCTCCATCTGCTCTTTAGTCAACTACACATCTTTGGCACGGCATTTCTGTTTTTCAAAAGCTTTTTCCTCGTTAAAAAAAAGTATTTTCTAAATATTTTATCTCAACTTCCCCATTGAAAATACTTTGAAGGTTTAAAAAAAACCTTTTCTTGTTCTCAAGAAAGTTCCATCCAGTGTCATAAAGGGTCGTTCACTTTGTGAAAGAATAAATCACTCACATCCTTTCAGAAGTTATGAAAAAGAAGAAGCTGCTGCCAGGCACCACAGAGCAGGTGTGCTTTATATTTACGGCTCACCTGGGCCACCTGGTGGCCGTTCATGCAGACTGGAGCTCCAGTACTGAGCTTGAATAAAAGGGTTTAATGTGTCTCATCGGGGTGGTGATGCTTCTGATTCACCGTGAGGTTCTGACAACATCTGGAGCATCACAGCTGCGTCTCCTCTTATATTCACCGTTCCTGTCCAGAGGACGTAACCACAGTTGAAATGACCACAGCTCTTCCAGCTGTTGCTTCATTAGAAATATGAGTCTTAAATGCACAGGATGCATGCTGGCATAAAAAAAAAAAGAAGAGGGATGCACGATAACTGTTTTTTAAAACCGACACCGATAACCGATAACTTTCAGCTCCTAAAGGCCAATGCTGATAACACACAGATATACCTAAGATCATTACATCAATACTATGAACAAAATCAAATAGTTTTCACTCTTTAAATGAACAGATATTTATTTTTTCCATTGAAAAACTATTGTCAAGCCTCTCAAACATTTTCATAAAGCTATCAAACAAACCTATTTGATATCTCACGTTAACTTAAATAAGGTTCATTACTGACTGATATAAAAAATAAAGGCTCCTTGAACTGATGGAAATACATGCATCAAAATTACTAACTGAAAAAGATTAACATTTAAAGGATTTTGGCTTGTGGTTCCATTTAAATTAATACCTGTAATTAAAGTAAATGAGGTTCAGTAGTTTTTGTTTTTTTATTTTTCAATCTCATGGAAGCTTTAGATGAGAGGAATGAGGGAGAGGAGAGACTGCTGCTGGCTTGCGCACGTTAGCATTAGCTTCCGCTAGCTCACGTTAGCGTGATTTCAAAACTCCATGGAAGCGATTGTTATGTTGTAGGTGGCTGATCAGGTTTTACGTATTAAAGCTTGTGCTTCCCTCCTCGTAGAATTCACTCGGAGGATTCGTCACAAATAACCACCAAACTATCTTCTTCTGAAACTTTAACGAAGTTCCACGCCGCCATGTTTGTTGTGATCAGCGCTGTGCTGCAGGCTGCATTCAAGGTGTAACGTAAATTCCCACGTTCCCTCGTTTGCTAGTCGTTCTTTCAGCCTTTTCTTTTTTTCTTTTTTTATGTGGGAGAATACTGCAAATATCAATTCAAGTCAGCAACTACTAAAATTATGACCGAGTTAACGAGTTGTTTTCTGGCAAGAGGGGGTATTCTTGATTTTCCTGATTGAGTAATCGTTTTTCTGATTATGTCAACGTCACTTGAACATAACATTCACTGCTGGTCATTCAAGGCTCAGAGGGAGCGAGGCACTGCTGTGTTGACAGAAATATAAATGTTATCGGGGCTATTCGTCCTAATATCGGAGTTATCGGGATGACGTCATAATTTCCTGTTATCGGCCCGATAGTTATCGGCCTGATAGTTATCGTGCACCACTAGTAAAAAGTTTAAGGTACATATTTTCTCTGTGACACCGTGCTGGAGGATGTGCTTCTTTTCACTTTGAACTTCTGGGGCTGCTGCTTCACTTCAAGCTCCCCACGTCTGAAATGAAACGGGCTAAAAATAGTGGAGGCGGACCGGAACAAACACAGCAGCGGAGCCCAGGAGAGACGTACGAAAGCAGCTCAGAGTCAGGCGTGAGTGGCTGCGCTGGGCTTCAAACCGGCGTTCACACGTTGCTCTATAACTGGCAGGATGTTTGCTCCACTACAACAGCCTTCAGAAGAGCTTTAAAATGCCTAGACTGAATAAAATATAGCAGCAGCGTCTGGAAACCCTCCACCCATGACTCACCAGGCTAAAAAAAAAGGAGCATCAGAAGTTTCTGCTCAAATCTTACAGCTCAGCTATGTAAAATTTAGAACTCATGTTTTTTTTATAAACCTAGAATATTCCCTCCCTTCTCTCCTCGGCGTCTGTGTCCCAGCACTTTGATTCAGGCTGTGATGGATCCGAAGAGTCTCCCATTAATCCAGCTATTTTAAAACCGGCTCTTCCTTTCTCACTTAATCAAATATAACCTTCGTCATAATGAATGGAAATCTGCAGGTTATTTACATGGAATATCTTCCTTATTCATCTTAATTCAGTTCATCTGCGCAAATGCACCACAAGATACACTTTACACAGATTATTTGCCATCATCGTTATTAGAAAACGCTGTTAGTGATTTATGACACCTTTACCTTTCGTCTCTAGTTCTGGACAGAAAAATACATCAAACACACCAGAGGTTGAATGTGTTTCTGTGGTCTGACTGCGATGGAACTGAAAAGATAAAATAAAGAGAAGCAGCGAGTCTGTGGCCACGTTGCTGCTTACCCACGCCTGATAGTAAATATATATAAATGAATTCAGAGATAGTACTGACAACATCTCTCTGGTGGTGCTTCTACTGCAGTCAAGTCAGCTCCAGTTGGTTTTAGGGCCACGCTCCCCGACCTTCCTCCATGTCTGATCCGTTAAGAACTTTTTAAAAACTCCTGCGTCACCACAGCAGGATCTTTTTGTTTTCAGAGTCCCAGGGAAATGTTACAGGTACCATTCCTGTCACTCATAACGAAACTCAGCCATTGATTACTGAGAAAGAAACAGATGTTTGAGTCACGGACATCTCTGAGTGGATGACTGACAGCTGTCACTCACATTAAAAGGTTGGTGTTGCTGGTTGGAGTTGGGAGGTGGGGCTTATAGCCCAACATAATGCAACTGGTCACAATGGAAAAGAACTGAACTAATTAAGCTGATAGGCTGGAGGTTTCTGGATTGTTCCTCTAACACTGCTTTGTTTTGTTTGGGGTTAGGGTTAGGGTTAGAGAGTGTTTTGCACGTTGCTCTTTGGATTTTGTTGCTCGTTCCCTCTCAAATCCTCATTCCCGTGAGCTGTTTGCGACGTTTTTCTTAGTACGTTTTTCTGGAGTTCTGCCCAGCAACACCAGTCTCATTAAACTAGACATTCATGCACCATCACAACTGTGGCCAGGACCATGACCCCTACCTGCAGATGCACCTTCAGCAGCAGTGAGTTGTTTCCTGTCTGCCTTTATCAGCTTCTCATGTCATTCAGGTTAAATTTAGTCATAGTTTATTATTAAGTGGCCAGTCTGAAATGCCCGTAGGAATGAGTGTGCCTGGTTGTTGATCTACATGTGTCCCTGTCATGGACTGGTGACCCATTCAGGGTCACCTGAACACCTGCGACGGTAGGCTGCAGCAGACCTCTGAGAGCCTGCACAGGAATAACAGATACAGATAACGGATGATGGATGATTTCATGAAGAACCGATGATTAGCACCGTCTGTGGACTCGTTCCTCTGTCGTCTGTGGACTCGTTCCTCTGTCGTCTGTGGACTCGTTCCTCTGTCGTCTGTGGACTCGTTCCTCTGTCGTCTGTGGACTCGTTCCTCTGTCGTCTGTGGACTCGTTCCTGTCTGTCTCGTTCCTCTGTCGTCTGTGGACTCGATCCTCCGTCTGTGGACTCGTTCCTCCGTCGTCTGTGGACTCGTTCCTCCGTCGTCTGTGGACTCGTTCCTCTCCGTCGTCTGTGGACTCGTTCCTCCGTCGTCTGTGGACTCGTTCCTCTGTCGTCTGTGGACTCGTTCCTCTGTCGTCTGTGGACTCGTTCCTCCGTCGTCTGTGGACTCGTTCCTCCGTCCGTCTGTAGACTCGTTCCTCCGTCGTCTGTGGACTCGTTCCTCCGTCGTCTGTGGACTCGTTCCTTCCTCTGTCCGTCGTAGACTCGTTCCTCTGTCGTCTGTGGACTCGTTCCTCCCCGTCTGTGACTCGTCCTTTCCTCGTCTGTAGACTCGTTCCTCTGTCGTCTGTGGACTCGTTCCTCCGTCGTCTGTGGACTCGTTCCTCCATCGTCTGTGGACTCGTTCCTCCGTCTGTAGACTCGTTCCTCTGTCGTCTGTGGACTCGTTCCTCCTCCGTCGTCTGTGGACTCGTTCCTCCGTCCGTCTGTGGACTCGTTCCTCCTCCGTCTGTGGACTCGTTCCTCCATCGTCTGTGGACTCGTTCCTCCGTCTCTCTTCCTAGACTCGTTCCTCCATCGTCGTCTGTGGACTCGTTCCTCCTCCGTCTCTCTGTGTGACTCGTTCCTCCGTCGTCTGTGGACTCCTCCTCCGTCTGTAGACTCGTTCCTCCGTCGTCTGTGGACTCGTTCCTCCTCTGTCGTCTGTGGACTCGTTCCTCCCGTCTCTCGTGGACTCGTTCCTCCATCGTCCTGTGGACTCGTTCCTCCGTCTGTGGACTCGTTCCTCCGTCGTCTGTGGACTCGTTCCTCCGTCTGTAGACTCGTTCCTCCATCGTCTGTGGACTCGTTCCTCCGTCTGTAGACTCGTTCCTCCGTCGTCTGTGGACTCGTTCCTCCATCGTCCTGTGGACTCGTTCCTCCTCGTCCTCCGTCTGTGGACTCGTTCCTCCATCGTCTGTGGACTCGTTCCTCCTCTGTTTTCCTTCCTCTTTCCTCCGTCTGTGGACTCGTTCCTCCGTCGTCTGTGGACTCGTTCCTCCGTCTGTAGACTCGTTCCTCCGTCGTCTGTGACTCGTTCGTTCTGTCCTCCGTCCGTCTGTGGACTCGTTCCTCCGTCTGTGGACTCGTTCCTCCTCTTCCGTTCCTCGTCTGTGGACTCGTTCCTCCTCCGTCTGTGGACTCGTTCCTCCGTCTGTGGACTCGTTCCTCCATCGTCTGTGGACTCGTTCCTCCGTCTGTAGACTCGTTCCTCCGTCGTCTGTGGACTCGTTCCTCCATCGTCTGTGGACTCGTTTCCTCCGTCCGTTCCGTCCTGTGGACTCGTTCCTCCATCGTCTGTGGACTCGTTCCTTCCTCCGTCTGTAGACTCGTTCTTCCTCCTTCTTTCGTTCTCCGTCGTCTGTGGACTCGTTCCTCCGTCTGTGGACTCGTTCCTCCTCGTCCTCTGTAGACTCGTTCCTCCATCGTTCCTCCATCGTCTGTAGACTCGTTCCTCCGTCTGTGGACTCGTTCCTTCCTCCGTCCTGTCGTGACTCGTTCCTCCGTCGTCTGTGGACTCGTTCCTCCGTCGTCTGTGGACTCGATCCTCCATCGTCCTCCATCGTCTGTGGACTCCTTCCTCCGTCTGTAGACTCGTTCCTCCGTCGTCTGTGGACTCGATCCTCCGTCTGTGGACTCGTTCCTCCGTTCCTCCGTCTGTAAGACTCGTTCCTTTCCGTCCTGTTCCTCGTTCCTCTCCGTCGTCTGTGGACTCGTTCCTCCGTCCTGTGGACTCCTTCCTTCCTCCTCTGTAGACTCGTTCCTCCGTCCTGTCGTCCTTCCTCCTCTCCTCCGTCTGTGGACTCGATCCTCCGTCTCGTCCTCTCGTTCCTCCATCGTCTGTAGGACTCGTTCCTGTCTCCTTCCTTCTCCGTCCGTCTGTGGACTCGTTCCTCCGTCGTCTGTGGACTCGTTCCTCCTCGTCTGTGGACTTCCTCCGTCTCGTTCCTCGTTCCTCCATCGTCTGTAGACCTCGTTCCTCCGTCGTCTGTGGGACTCGTTCCTCCGTCTGTAGACTCCTTCCTCCGTCGTCTGTGGACTCGATCCTCCATCATTCCTCCGTCATCTGTGGACTCGTTCCTCCGTCGTCTGTGGACTCGATCCTCCGTCTGTGGACCCGATCCTCCATCGTCTGTGGACTCGTTTCCTCCTTCCGTCTGTGGACTCGTCCTCTCTCCGTCCGTCTGTGGGACTCGTTCCTCCGTCTGTCTGTGGACTCGTTCCTCCTCCTCGTCTGTGGGACCTCGTCCTCCGTCTGTGGACTCGTTCCTCCGTCGTCTGTGGACTCGTTCCTCCATCGTCTGTGGACTCGTTCCTCCGTCGTCTGTGGACTCGTTCCTCCGTCTGTAGACTCGTTCCTCCGTCTGTAGACTCTTTCCTCCATCGTCTCTGGACTCGTTCCTCCGTCGTCTGTGGACTCGTTCCTCCGTCGTCTGTCTGTAGACTCGTTCCTCCGTCTGTAGACTCGTTCCTCCATCGTCTGTGGACTCGATCCTCCGTCTGTGGACTCGATCCTCCATCGTTCCTCCATCGTCTGTGGACTCGTTCCTCCGTCTGTAGACTCGTTCCTCCGTCGTCTGTGGACTCGATCCTCCGTCTGTGGACTCGTTCCTCCTGTCTGTAGACTCGTTCCTCCTGTCTGTAGACTCGTTCCTCCTCGTTCCTCCATCGTCTGTGGACTCGATCCTCCGTCTGTGGACTCGTTCCTCCGTCTGTAGACTCGTTCCTCCGTCGTCTGTGGACTCGATCCTCCGTCTGTGGACTCGTCTCCCTCGTTCCTCCTTCGTCTGTAGACTCGTTCCTCCGTTGTCTGTGGACTCGTTCCTCCGTTCTCCTCGTTCCTCCGTCGTCTGTGGACTCGATCCTCCGTCTGTGGACTCGATCCTCCATCGTTCCTCCATCGTCTGTGGACTCGTTCCTCCGTCTGTGGACTCGTTCCTCCGTCTGTAGACTCGTTCCTCCGTCGTCTGTGGACTCGATCCTCCGTCTGTGGACTCGATCCTCCATCGTTCCTCCATCGTCTGTAGACTCGTTCCTCCGCCTGTGGACTCGTTCCTCCGTCATCTGTGGACTCGTTCCTCCGTCTGTAGACTCGTTCCTTTCCTCCTCTCTGTTCTCGCTTCCTCCGTCTCCGTCTGGCTCGTTCCTCGTCACTCTGTGGACTCGTTCCTCCGTCTGTAGACTCGTTCCTCCGTCTGTAGACTCGTTCCTTCCCTCGTCTGTGGACTCTCCGTCGTGGACTCGTTCCTCCGTCGTCTGTGGACTCGATCCTCCGTCTGTGGACTCGATCCTCCATCGTTCCTCCATCGTCGTGTCCCCTCGTCTGTAGACTCGTTCCTCCGTCGTCTGTGGACTCGATCCTCCGTCTGTGGACTCGTTCCTTTCCTCCTGTCTGTAGACTCGTTCCTCCGTCTGTACTCCCTTCCTTCCTCTCGTCTGTGTGGACTCGATCCTCCGTCTGTGGATCGTTCCTCCGTCTGTCCGTTCTTCCCTCCTCCGTCGTCTGTGGACTCGATCCTCCGTCGACTCTTCCTCTCCATCGTCTGTAGACTCGTTCCTCCGTCCTGTGGACTCGTTCCTCCTTCCTGTGGAGACTCTCCTCCGTCTGTGGACTCGACCTCCCACTCGTTCCTCGTTTCTCGTCCTCTCTGGACTCGTTCCTTGTCTCCGATCTCTGTGACTCGTCGTTCTGTCTAGACTCGTTCCTCCGTCTGTCGTCTCGTTCTCCATTCCTCATCTGTGGACTCGTCCTCTCCGTCTCCTCCGTGGACTCTTCCTCCGTCGTCTTCGTGGGGTCTCCTTCTGTGGACTCGATTCCTCCGTTCTGTGGACGTCGTTGTCGTCTGAACCTCGTTCCTCCGTCTGTAGACTCGTTCCTTTCGTCTGTGGACTTCCTCCGTTTTCCTCCGTCGGCTGTGGACTCGTCCTCCGTTTCCTCGTTCCTCCGTCGTCTGTGGACTCGTTCCTCCGTCTGTAGTTCTCCGTCCCTCTTCCTCCGTCTGTGGACTCGTTCCTCCGTCTGTCTCGTGTCTGACTCGTTCCTCCAGTCTGTGGCTCGTTCCTCCGTCGTCTGTGACTCGTTCCTCCTCGTCTGTGGTACTCGTCTCCCTCCGTCTGT
Source organism: Hirundichthys speculiger (assembly GCA_018398805.1). Classification (NCBI taxonomy): domain Eukaryota; kingdom Metazoa; phylum Chordata; class Actinopteri; order Beloniformes; family Exocoetidae; genus Hirundichthys; species Hirundichthys speculiger. Next base: position 665,267 of record JAGFBZ010000288.1, on the reverse strand, counting down.
GGACTCGTTCCTCCGATCGTCTGTGGACTCGTTCCTCTCCGTCGTCTGTGGACTCGTTCCTCCGTCTGTGGACTCGTTCCTCCGTCTGTGGATCTCTTTCCTCCTCGCTCTTGGACTCGTTCCTCCGTCGTCTCTCGTCTCCGTGGACTCGTTCCTCCGTCTGTAGGACTCGTTCCTCCGTCCTCCTCGTGGACTCGTCCTCGTGTCGTTCCTCGTCCTCGTCTGTGGACTCGTCCTCCTCGTCCTCCGTGTCTGTGTTCTGTGGACTCGATCCTCCGATCGTTCCTCTCTCGTCTGTGGACTCGTTCCTCCGTCTGTAGACTCGTTCCTCCTCTGTCGTCTGTGGACTCGTTCCTCCGTCTTCGTTCTCCTCGTTCGATCCTCCCGTCTGTGGTCCTCGTGACTCGTTCCCTCCGTCTGTGGACTCGTCGTCCTCGTCCTGTGGACTCTCCTCGTCCTCTCGTTCCTCTCCCGTCGTCTGTGGACTCGTTCCCTCCGTCGTCTGTGGACTCGTCCTCCATCGTTCCTCCCATCGTCTGTAGACTCGTTCCTCCTCCTGTGGACTCGTTCCTCCGTCGTGTGGACTCGTTCCTCCTCGTCTGTAGACTCGTTCCTCCGTTCCCCGTCGTCTGTGTGTCGATCCTCCATCGTCTGTGGACTCGATCCTCCGTCTGTGGACTCGTTCCTCCGTCGTCATCCTCCATCGTTCCTCGTCCTCTCTCCTCCTCCGTCGTGGAGGTGACCTCCGTTGTAGACCCTCCCGTCTCGTGGGACTCGTCGTCCGTCTTCCTCTCCGTTTCTGTGACCGTTCCTTCCGTCGTCTGTGGACCTCGATCCTCCGTCTGTGGACTCGTGTCTGTAGACTCGACTCGTTCCTCCTCCGTCTGTGACTCGGTCCTCTCCCGTCGTTGTTGTAGACTCGATCCTCCTGTCTCCTCTCGTCCTCTGTCGAACTCGTCCTCTTCCTCTTCCTCTCCGTCGTCTGTGGACCTCGTTCCTCCGTCGTGGACTCGTGGACTCGATCCTCCGTCGTTCTCGGTCTTGTCCTCCTCTGTTACCTCGTTCCTTTTCCTCCGTCGTCTGTGGACTCGTTCTCTCCCGTCGTCTGTGGACTCGTCCTCCATCGTCTCCTCCGTCTGTACTACTGTGTTCCTTCCTCCGTCGTCTCTTGGACTCGTTCCTCCTCTCTGTGGACTCGTCCTCCGTCTGTGGACTCGTTCCTCTCTCGTCTGTAGACTCGTTCCTCCTCGTCCTTCGTCGTGGACCGTTCCTCCGTCTGTGACTCGTTCCTCCTGTGGACTCATTCCTCCTTCCTGGACTCGTCTCCTCCTCGTCTGTGGACTCGTTCCTCCGTCGTCTGTGGACTCGATCCTCCGTCTGTGGACTCGATCCTCCATCGTTCCTCCATCGTCTGTAGACTCGTTCCTCCGTCTGTGGACTCGTTCCTCCGTCTGTAGACTCCTTCCTCCGTCGTCTGTGGACTCGATCCTCCATTCCTTCCTCCGTCGTCTGTGGACTCGTTCCTCCGTCGTCTGTGGACTCGTTCCTCCGTCTGTGGACTCGTTCCCTCCTCGTCTGTGGACTCGTTCCTCCGTCGTCTGTGGACTCGTCCTCCGTCTGTGGACTCGTTCCTCCGTGTCTCTGTGGACTCGTTCCTCCTCCTCCTCGTCTGTGGACTCGTCCCTCCGTCTGTGGACTCGTTCCTCCATCTGTGGACTCGTTCCTTCCTCTCCGTCGTGGACTCGTCCTCCTCCTTCTGTGGACTCGTTCCTCTCCTCGTCTGTCTTCCTGACGTCCTCCTCCGTCTGTGGACTCGATCCTCCGTCTGTGGACTCGTTCCTCCGTCTGTGACTCGTTCCTCCGTCGTCGTTGGGACTCGTTCCTCCGTCCGTCCGCTCGATCCTCCATTGTGGACTCGATCCTCCGTCTGTGGACCTCGTTCCTCCGGACTCGTTCCTCCGTCGTCTGTAGACTCGTTCCTCCGTCGTCTGTGGACTCGTTCCTCCTCTGGACTCGTTCCTTCCGTCTGTGACTCTTCCTCCGTCTGTTCCGTTCCTCCTCGTCGTGACTCGTTCCTCCGTCGTCTGTGGACTCGTTCCCGTCGTCTGTGGACTCGATCCCCGTCTGTGACTCTCCTCGTCTGTGGACTCGTTCCTCTCCGTCTGTAGTTTCCTCGTTCCTCCGTCTGTGGACTCGTTCCTCCTCCGTCTGTAGACTCGTTCCTCCGTCTCGTCGTCTGTGGACTTGATCCGTCCATCCTTCCTCGTTCTCGTTCCTCCGTCGTCTGTGGACTCGACTCCCTCCGTCCTGTGGACTCGTCCCTCCGTGTGGACTCGTTCCTCCGTCTGTGGTTCCCCTCGTCTGTGGACTCGTTCCTCCGTCTGTGGACTCGTTCCTTCCTCCGTCGTCTGTGGACTCGATCCTCTCGTTGGACTCGTCCTCCGTCTTGTGACTCGTTCCTCCGTCTGTGGACTCGTTCCTCCGTCGTAGACGTCGTTCCTCCGTCTCCGTTCTCGTCTTCTGTCCTCCTTTCCTCCTCCGTCTGTGGACTCGATCCTCCGTGGAACTCGTCCTCCGTCTGACTCGTTCCTCGTCTGTAGACTCGTTCCTCCGTCCTGTGTCGATCCTCCGTCTGTGGACTCGTTCCTCCATCGTGACTCGGTCCTGTAGACTCGTCTCCGTCTGTGACTCGTTCCTCCGTCTGTCGACTCTTCCTCCGTCGTCTGTGGACTCGTTCCGTCCGTCTCTGTGGACCTTTCCGTCATCCTTCCTCCGTCGTCTGTGGACTCGTTCCTTCGGTTGGTTCCTCCTCGTGGACTCGATCCTCCGTCTGTGGACTCGTTCCTCCGTCTGTAGACTCGTTCCTCCGTCGTCTGTGGACTCGATCCTCCGTCTGTGGACTCGTTCCTCCGTCTGTCTCCTTTCCTCCGTCGTCTGTGGACTCGTTCCTCCGTCTGTGGACTCGTTCTCCTTCCGTCTGTACTCTCCTTCCGTCTGTGGACTCCTTCGTCTCTCGTCCTTCCGTCGTCTGTGGACTCGATCGTCCATCGTTCCTCCGTCGTCTGTGGACTCGTTCCTCCGTCGTCTGTGGACTCGATCCTCCGTCTGTGGACTCGATCCTCCATCGTCTGTGGACTCGTTCCTCCGTCGTCTGTGGACTCGTTCCTTCTGTACTCGTTTCCTCGTCGTCTGTGACTCGTTCCTCCGTCTCCGTCGTCTGTGGACTCGTTCCTCCGTCGTCCGTGTCCTTCCTCCTCCGTCTGTGGACCGTCCTTTCCTCCATCGTCTGTGGACTCGTTCCTCCTCGTCTGTGGACCTCGTTCCTCCGTCTGTGGGACTCGTTCCTCCGTCTGTAGACTCGTTCCTCCGTCGTCTGTGGACTCGGTCCTCCGTCTGTGGACTCGTTCCTCCGTCGTCTGTGGACTCGTTCCTCCGTCGTCTGTGGACTCGATCCTCCGTCTGTGGACTCGTTCCTCCGTCTGTAGACTCGTTCCTCCGTCGTCTGTGGACTCGTTCCTCCGTCTGTAGACCTCCTTCCTCCTCCTCCGTCCTCGTGGACTCGTTTCCTCCGTCTGTGGACTCGTTCCTCCGTCCTGTGGACTCGTTCCCTCTGTCCGTCTCGGTCTCGTTCCTCCGTCCGTCTGTGGACTCGTTCCTCCTCCGTCTGTGGACTCGTTCCTCCACTCGTCCTCTGTCGGACTCGTTCCTCCGTCTGTCGTCCTCTCCCCTCCTGTCCTCCGTCGTCTGTGGACTCGTCCTCCGTCTGTGGACTCGACCTCGTACCTCCGTCTGTGGACTCGTTCCTCCATCTGTAGGACCTCCTTCCTCCGTCTTGGACTCTTCCTCCTTTCTGTAGACTCGTTCCTCCGTCTGTGACTCCTTCCTCCATCTGTGGACTCGTTCCTCCATCTGTGGACTCCTCCTCCTCCTCCGTGGACGTCTGTCTGTGACTCCTTCCTCGTCGTCCTCTCCGTCGTCTCTGGACTCGTTCCTCTGTCGTCTGTGGACTCCCTTGTCGTCTCGTCCTCGATCGTCTTGTGGGACTCGTTCCTCCATTGTGGACTCGTCCTCGTCTGTGACTCCTCCGTCTGTGGACTCCTCTCCGTTCTCTTCCTCTGTCCTCTGTGGACTCGTTCCTCCATCGTCTCCTTCCTCCATGGACTCGTTCTGTGGACTCGTTCTCCTCCGTCGTCTGTTCGTTCCTCCGTCGTTTGGACTCGTTTCCTCTGTCTGGGACCCTTCCTGTCTGTGGACTCGTCCCTCCATCGCTGTGGACTCGTTCCCTAGCTTGTGGACTCGTTCCTCCCGTTTTCCTCCTCCGTGGACTCGTTCCTCTCGTTCCTTCGTCTGGACTCGTTCCTCGTGGGATCTTCTCCATCTGTGGACTTTCCTCGTTCTGTGGACTCGTTCCTCGTGCTGTGGACTCGTTCGTTCCTCCGTCCGTGGACTCGTTCCTCCGTGGACTCGTTCGTCCGTGGACTCGTTCCTCCATCTGTGGTGGTTCTCGTTCCTCCATCCTCCTGTGTCTGTGGACTCGTTCCCTCCAGCTGGTGGACTCGTTCCTCCATCTGTGGACTCCTTCCTCCACTCTGTGGACTCGTTCCTCGTTCTGTGGACTCGTTTCCTCGTTCCGTGGACTCGTTCCTCCGTCCGTGGACTGTTCCTTCCGTGGGACTCGTTCCTCCATCTGTGGACTCGTTCCTCCAACTGTGGACTCGTTCCTCCAGCTGTGGACTCGTTCCTTCGTCCGTGGACTCGTTCCTCCACTCGTCTGTGGACTCGTTCCTGTCCAACTGTGGACTCGTTCTCCCTCCAGCTGTGGACTCGTCCTTCGTCCGTGGACTCGTTCCTCCATCGTCCTCCAGTGGACTCGTTCCTCCAACTGTGGACTCGTTCCTTCATCGTCTGTGGACTCGTGTTCCTCCTGTGTGGACTTCCTCCAGTCTCGTGGACTCGTTCCTTTCGTCCGTGTGGACTCGTTCCTCCGTCTGTGGACTCGTTCCTCCGTCTGTGGACTCGTTCCTCCGTCTGTGGACTCGTTCCTCCATCTGTGGACTCGTTCCTCCATCGTCTGTGAACTCGTTCCTTCGTCTGTGGACTCATTCCTCCGTCGTCTGTGGACTCGTTCCTCCGTCTGTGGACTCGTCCCTCCGTCGTCTGTGGACTAGAGATGCGCGGATGACGTATATTTTAACCCGCAACCGCTTCTTAAAATCTCTATCCGCCCGCTATCCATTTGCAGGAACGTTTTTTCACCAATTTTCAAAACCGAACCGACCCGCCATCCTTTTTAATAATATGTAAAATATTTTTTCTTATTATTATTATTTGAGTGCTTCAACCGCAACCCGCCCGAATTTAATTAAAGTATTATTTTTTGACGAGTCATCCGCCCGATATGCGGATTAATCGCTCCGCCCGCGGGTGCGCGGTTCATCCGCGCATCTCTACTGTGGACTCGTTCCTCCGTCTGTGGACTCGTTCCTCCGTCGTCTGTGGACTCGTTCCTCCGTCGTCTGTGGACTCGTTCCTCCGTCTGTGGACTCGTTCCTCCGTCTGTGGACTCGTTCCTCGTCGTCTGTGGACTCGTTCCTCCATCGTCTGTGGACTCGTTCCTCGTCTCGTCTCTGTGGACTCGTTCCTCCGTCTGTTCTGGATCTGTGGACTCGTTCCTCCATCTGTGGACTCGTTCCTTGTTCTCGTCCCTGTGGACTTCGTTCCTCCGTCGTGTGGACTCGTTCCTCCAGTCTGTGGACTCGTTCCTCCTGTCGTCTGTGGACTCGTTCCTCCGTCGTCTGTGGACTCGTTCCTCGTCTCTGTGGGACTCGTTCCTCCGTGTCTGTGGACTCGTTCTCTCTCGTCCTCTGTCACTCGTTCCTCCATCTGTGGACTCCTCATCTGTGGACTCGTTCCTCCGTCGTGGATCGTTCCTCCATCGTGTGGACTCGTTCCTCCTCTTTCCTCCGTCGTCTGTGGACTCGTTCCTCTCGTGTTGACTCGTTCCTACTCGTTCCTCCATCGTGGACTCGTTCCTCCTCCTGTGGATCGTTCCTCCGTGTGACTCGTTCCTCTGTCGTCTGTGGACTCGTTCCTCCGTGGACTCGTTCCTCCATGTGGACTCGTTCCTCCAGCTGTGGACTCGTTCCTCCGTCGTCTGTGGACTCGTTCCTCCGTCCATCGTCTGTGGACTCGTTCCTCTGTCGTCCGTGGACTCGTTCCTCCATCTGTGGACTCGTTCCTCCATCTGTGGACTCGTTCCTCCATCTGTGGACTCGTTCCTCCAGCTGTGGACTCGTTCCTCCGTCGTCTGTGGACTCGTTCCTCCGTCGTCTGTGGACTCGATCCTCCGTCTGTGGACTCGTTCCTCCATCGTCTGTGGACTCGTTCCTCCGTCGTCTGTGGACTCGTTCCTCCGTCTGTGGACTCGTTCCTCCATCGTCTGTGGACTCGTTCCTCCAGCTGTGGACTCGTTCCTCTGTCGTCTGTGGACTCGTTCCTCCATCGTCTGTGGACTCGTTCCTCCGTCGTCTGTGGACTCGTTCCTCCAGCTGTGGACTCGTTCCTCTGTCGTCCGTGGACTCGTTCCTCCATCTGTGGACTCGTTCCTCCATCTGTGGACTCGTTCCTCCATCTGTGGACTCGTTCCTCCAGCTGTGGACTCGTTCCTCCCTCCGTCTCTGTGGACTCGTTCCTCCGTCGTCTGTGGACTCGTTCCTCCGTCGTCTGTGGACTCGTTCCTCCGTCGTCTGTGGACTCGTTCCTCCGTCGTCTGTGGACTCGTTCCTCCATCTGTGGACTCGTTCCTCCGTCTGTGGACTCCTTCCTCCATCTGTGGACTCGTTCCTCCATCTGTGGACTCGTTCCTCCATCTGTGGACTTGTTCCTCCATCTGTGGACTCGTCCCTCCATCTCTGTCCATCTTCCAGTCCCTGGTTCTCCTTCTCTGATTGGTTCATAGCTGTCAGAGGTTCCTCTGCTTCTCTTCAGTCTCTGACTAGTTTCTCTCCAAATTTCTGCTGCTCTGTTACTGTTTTCAGCTGCTGATTTTATCATCTTCATTTTAAATTCTGCACTAGAGATTTTTCTTCTTGGTCTCATATCTGTGTTTTCTCAGTCTTTATGGTTTACTCTTGTCATTTTTTCAGTATCGGTGTTCAGTTGTCGTGAGTGTAGACAATGTCCTGTTGTTGTCATGGAGACATGGAGGATATATTTGATATACAAGTCACTTCGAAACTCAAGTCACATGACCAGACAAACTACTAAAAAAAAGGGCAACTTATTGTTGTTAGGTCAGAATTTTCTTAACTTTTTAGGCCCAGAACCAGAGCAGCTAGAGGGTCACATTTGTACACAAATACACATTAGTTAAATATTGGAAATAGTACTGTTATCAATAGTATTATTAATATTCTAATATTGATCATTCTTAGAGTATGTTTTGTCTTCACTTTATATCAGAAATGTAGCAAACTAGCCTAGCTGTAGCCAGTAGGACCATGTGCTAGAGAACAAAGGACCTAGCCAGGTAGAACAGAAAAGCATTGTGGGAAAAGGTGATCACCTTCCTTTGTTGGAAAACACCAGCAGTGGATTGGACAAGAAGACCAGGACTGGCCAATGGGAGAGCCAAGTCTAAACCGCGGCTCCTCCCCATCTAGTGACGCACATTTCTGTATAAATTGTTGTGCTATTGTTAATTCATTCTTCTTTTTGCTTGAGACTGCCTCTGCAAAGGAGCTGTGATCACGTTATTGCAAATAAACATCTGTGTTGTACTTGTACTACCGACCAAGACTCTCCTTTCCAGCAAAGAACACGCAGTTAGATTCTTTTCAAAAAAGATTCCTAACATTGTCCAGAAAATACGGTATATTCAGTCATGATGCACCAGTAACTGTGCCAACCGTCAGGGACGAACCAACAACACTTGTAAAATAAATCAAGTGTACATTTTCCTGTTTTTTCATTTTGTTTTGGGATTTTTTTTTCTGTTTACTTGGATAAAATGGATGTGTTATAATGTGTCTGTAATCATCTCTTCTGATTCTGCGTGCGCTCCTGTGGCTTTTACAGGTCTGGTACTTCCTGTTTTCAAATTCCATGACTTTTCCAGGTTTGTTCAAACCCTGTTAGACCCTGCAGGAGCAGTAAGGGGTACTTGGTATTACCCACATTATGGGCTTTTTTTCTTATTCCTATTTGCTTGATAACAAGATCAACTACGATCAGATCATTTTTATTATATTTCTACATTAAAATAAAGAAATGTAGAATTAAGGGATGGGGTACAAATGTTTTCACGACTGTATCCTAATGAGAATATAGTAATAATGAAGAACAGGACATTAAAAACCATCCCAGCTGCCTCTGCTGAGTGTTCAACATGAGAGCTTGTTTGGTTTTCGTACCGACACCCAGGACGGTTGGATTATGACCTGAAACATGGAGCTCGACTCCACTGATGTTTAATTCAACAGCAGACTAACAGGTTAAGCAGTAACTTCATTACTGCCATATCCCAAACCTTCCCCACCTCTCTCTAAAACACCACCAACTCTTTTATTTTTATCTGTCTGGAACATGTTTCTCTCTGCGCTGATATTCTCAGATCCCCCAAACAAGACAGTAAACTGATAAATATGAATAAAAAAATGAAATAAAAATGTATGTCTTTTGTAAATCACAGAATTTGTTTTCTAAAACAGATTTTTAAATAGTTTATTTTCAGCACGTATATAAGAGAAGGTATATAAATGTTGCTGACTGTCTCCTCATTGACAGTTTAATCTTTCCATTTTGGGGAAAATGGTGCATTTAAGATAACATGAAGCCTTTTTATACAACATAGGACGGCATTATTAAAATCTTACAGGACAATTAGAGCAATAAAACCAATATGAATTTCAATTCATTTGTTTAGTGCTAAACCTGGCTGACCTAATTCAACCTGGCTGACCTAATCTGGACAGTATTCAGTAACTCACGCGTTTCCAACGTAGATCCGGGGATAAACCTCGTGACAGTGTTTGGTCGGCCAGCTGTAGAAACCGCTGTCGTCCGTCAGCAGGTCGTTGAGCTGCTGCAGGGACACGTCAAAGCTGGACATGTCCCCCCCCTCAGGAGCCGAGACACCCACCGGCTGCTTCTGCTTGTTCTTCACGTCCCACCTTCAGCAGACGCACGAGCGTGGCGGACAGGGGTCGGTTTACCAGACTGAAGGGGGGGAGGTGGGCGTGGCGGGGGGCGTGGCCAGCACTCAACTGGGCGGAGCTGAAAGGCGCTTTTGAGAGTCCCAGGTTTGTAGTCCCCAAGAAATATTAACCTGGTTTCAAAGAGAATTAGAAAAATGATTAGTTGGCTCCATAAGGGTTCACTGCAGTCCGTTTAATGGCAGGATTACACCGGTTTGTTTCTGTTCTTTCATCCTGCTGGAGGAAGCCATCAGAAGATGGTACACAAGATGGTGATGGAGGGATGGAGAGGGTCAGCAGCAGTATATCAGGTAGGCTGTGGCATTTCAACCATGTTCAACTGGTACAAAGGGGCTCAAAGTGTGACAAGAAATATCCCACCTCTTTTTCCTAACTCAGTTCAATTGCGTGGCTCAAATCGCTAACCTTTGTTGTCTATAGTTCAGGTGAGCTAATTAAAGTCTCTCTTGTTACCTGCATATACAGCTGCCCGTAAATAATCCTTCGTTTGATCAGCATCTTCCAGCTCATATCACATCACATCAGGGGAAAGTTTAACTGACGTGGTTGTCAGTGCAGTAAACCATATTTTCATGTCACTGCCATTTATTTCTAACACCATTAGCACCATTCTAAAAGTGCTGTTAACCTCTCACTACATTTTTATTTGTACTTCTAATCCATGAAAAGCATCACTTTCCACCATCATACTGACGTGTTCTTGTTATCAGTCCCTGTGAAGTAGATCTCTCTCTCTCTCTAATCCCCACTGTTCCCATCTGTTCATCCTAAAATCTGTTACCTAAAAGGGGAGGTCAGAGGTCACATTAGTTCCCTTTTATGTCATCGGTCCTTCCTTTCAGCTTTTACGTGATCCAGTCTTTAATTTACTGTCCTCCTACGAGGAAAAGCAAAAGGCTCAGTGCCCATCCACGTCCAGAAGTGACGTAATACTCAAAACCAGAATAAAAGTGTTGCTTTCTTTTGTTAGAAATGTGAAAACTTTTAGATCCCAGTTTTAGTCTCTGTTGTGTGTGTTCTTTATGATGGTGTTTAGAGCCATCTGTGAGGAAAAGTGAATCCCAGCCAACAAAAATAAAGTTGCACTTTTCTGAGATAAAAGCTGGAACACAGAGTAAACAGCAGTCACCATAACAGTCCTGAACAACTGGAATCACTTTTCATTAAAAGAAGAATTAATGCTGTGCAATGATGATGTGAAAAAAGATCTAAAATAAAATAAAGTAATTATTTTCTTATGAACCCTAAATGACAACTAAACAAGTCACGTCTCCCTCATTTTTCACACAATTTGAATTTATTCTCATATCCTTGTTTTTCTCATGAATTTACAGCTTTATCCTTGTAATATAACAATCTTTTTAAAATAACTTTTTCCTATAAAATGATTGCTTTGTTTACAAATTATTGTTTCATTTTTGTTCTTGTAAAGTAATGTCTTCATTTTCAAAGTCACATATTTCTTCTCCTCTCTGAAGGTGCCTCTAAAACTCCATCTGACTGGATTAAACTCCACCCACCTCCATCCACTGATCAATCAATCAATCAATCAATCAATCAAATAAATCAGGATCAGACGACTTAGATGTGCCGGTCCTTACAGGAAACACTTTACATCTTTGGAAATAAAAATAAATGCTGTCATATCTGCATGGTAAATAACCTTACATTAACCTGTAACCTACGTTAAAAAAGAAAAAGTCGAACCAACAGTTGTTTACGTTTGTGTTGAAAATAATCAAGCTTTCAAAAATTTGCAGCTTTGGGACCAAATAAAGCAGCTGATCTGAGAAAAGTTCTGATTAGTATTTAAAGGATCCCAAAACAGGATCATTGGTGAAGTCTGGTGAAGTCCTGACCTCACAATTGAATCCCAGATGAATCACTGGAAGGTTAGGGTCTGTCGGGGTCCATCAGGGTCCGTCAGGGTCTGTCAGGGTCTGTTAGGGTCCGTCAGGGTCCGTCAGGGTCTGTCAGGGTCCATCAGGGTCTATTAGTGAAGTCTGGTGGGTCCTGTGAAATTTAGAATTGAGTTTAAAATTCTGCTTCTCGCATATAAGGCCCTTAATGGCCTAGCTCCTCGTTATCTACCAGACCTGATAGCATGTTATGCTCCTAATAGAGCTCTCCGCTCTCAGAGTGCAGGATTACTCGTCGTTCCTAGAATATCTAAAAGTAGGTTTGGAGGACGGGCCTTCTGCTACCAGGCACCTTTTTTATGGAACCAGCTACCAGTTTGGGTTAAGGAGGCTGATACTATCTCCATTTTTAAAACTAAATTGAAAACATTTCTGTTCAGTAAAGCCTACAATCAGTCTAAACTATAGTGTGTAGGGGCTAATAGTTATAACTATAGTTGTAGTAGCTAAGACTAGAGTAGCTCGTCTTAATCACAGCTTCGTCATAGCTTATGCTGCTATAGGCCTACGCTACAGGGGGACACCAGCATGATCTGCTGAGTGGTGTCTCCACTGCTCTTCTCCTTTTCTTCCCTTTCTTCCTCCCTTCCTCCTCCTCCAGCTCATTTATAATTACTTGGGAGCACCCTGTTACTGAAACTGTGCTCCATTTTCTTTGCTTTCCTGTGTTTGTTGTGCTGTTTCTGCCCCCTTTTCTTTTTGTGTATTTGCAGGCCAGAGTTTCCTGGGTTTCATGCTGACTTGCAGTTCCATCCTCTGTCCATCCCGGGGTTCTCCTCCACTTGTGTTTGGGTGCCGACTGGCGTGGTGATCGGCGACCTGGTCCTCTGGCCATCTCATCCCAGTGCTGCTGCCTCCATCTGTTTATGTTTATATATTGCATCCTTTTGCTTGAAATCCTACCCTTCTCTTTTCTTAAACCCAAACCCCCTCCTCCTCCCCCCTCCTCCCCCTTCTGTCACACACCTCACCTACACCCCACCCGCACATTACTGATACTCAAGAGCCTATCATGGCTCATTACGCTGACCACACGCCCAAGGGCCCTCCATAGCTCGCTTGCATTCACCCTACAACAATTCCACTACTTCTTTATTATTATTTTTACTTTTTCTGTTTCTGTCCTCTCTCTGTCCTACATCCTCTTTCTGTCCTCCATCTTCTCTCTGTCCTACATCCTCTCTCTGTCCTGTCTCCCCTCTTTTCTTTCTCTACCCGGCTGGCCTTCGGCAGGAAGGTCCCTCCATATGATCCAGGTCCTGCTCAAGGTTTCTTCCTCTTAAAGTGGAGTTTTTCCTTGCCACTGTTTGGTATAAAGGTTTTTTTTTTCTCCCTACGTGGGAGTTTTTTACCTGCCATTATCATTGACTGGATTTAATTATATAATCTTAGTTGATGATATTTGCTCGGGGGTCATGCTCTGGGTCTCTGTAAAGCGCCTAGAGACAATTGTCATTGTAACAGACGCTATATAAATAAAATTGAATTGAATTGAATTGAATTAGGGTCTATCAGGGTCTGTCAGGGTCCATCGGGGTCTGTCAGGGTCTATCAGGGTCTGTCAGGGGCTGTCAGGGTCTGTCAGGGTCCATCAGGGTCTGTCAGGGTCTGTCAGGGTCCATCAGGGTCTATTAGGGTCTATCAGGGTCTGTCAGGGTCCATCAGGGTCTATTAGGGTCTGTCAGGGTCTGTCAGGGTCTGTCAGGGTCCATCAGGGTCTATTAGGGTCTGTCAGGGTCTGTCAGGGTCTGTCTGGGGCTTTCAGGGTCTGTCAGGGTCTGTCAGGGTCCGTCAGGGTCCGTCAGGGTCCGTTAGGGTCCGTCAGGGTCTGTCAGGGGCTGTCAGGGTCTGTCAGGGTCCGTCAGGGTCTGTCATGGTCCGTCAGGGTCCATTAGGGTCTGTCAGGGTCCGTCAGGGTCTGTCAGGGTCTATTAGGGTCTGTCAGGGTCAGTCGGGGTCCGTCAGGGTCCGTCAGAGTTTGTTAGGGTCCATCAGGGTCCGTCAGGGTCTGTTAGGGTCCGTCAGGGTCCATCAGGGTCTGTCAGGGTCCGTCAGGGTCTATTAGGGTCTGTCAGCGTCTATCAGGGACTGTTAGGGTGTATTAGGGTCTGCCAGGGTCTGTCAGAGTCTGTCAGGGTCTATTAGGGTCTGTCAGGGTCCATCGGGGTCCGTCAGGGTCCTACAGGGTCCGTCAGGGTCTGTTAGGGTCCATCATGGTCCGTCAGGGTCTATTAGGGTCTGTCAGGGCCTGTCAGCGTCTATCAGGGACTGTTAGGGTGTATTAGGGTCTGCCAGGATCTGTCAGGGTCTGTCAGGGTCTATTAGGGTCTGTCAGGGTCTGTCGGGGTCTGTCAGGGTCCATCAGGGTCTATTAGGGTTTATCAGGGTCTGTCAGGGTCCATCAGGGTCTATTAGGGTCTGTCAGGGTCCATCGGGGTCTGTCAGGGTCTGTCAGGGTCCATCAGGGTCTGTCAACAGAGAGAAACAGTGAAACCTCTGCTTCAGTTTTATTAAAACCATTTAAGCCTATTCAGTCGTCTCCACTGAACCTTTGCTCTTGTTTCACTGAGCTCAACAGTAGGATCACATGACTGGAAGAAACCTCTAATCTATCAGTTAGGTCTGTCCATTAGATTCATTCCTGAAACAACATTCACACACATTATTTATCTGATTCCCAGAAACCCACGGGGACGGTGGTTGGTCTGTCCACGTCACCAGTAACTGGACACCAACCTCTGTACGGGGCAGGTCCAGCCCAAGAAGATAGCTGAGAACTGTTTTCAGGAAATGATGCTCATTCTGACTGAGACCCTGAGAGACTCTGTCACCTTGAGTCCAGCGCTGCCTTGTTCTGTCTGTGACCATAATAAATGCTCTGTTTCTGGACCGAGAAGTCTCCGGCCCGTTCTCAAGCCCCAACAAACAATCGAACTAACAACACGTTGTGTTCCAGGTGACAACGACCACAGGTGAACGTCAGGTACACAGAGAAAGCTGCTGGATGGTCAGATGGCTCCGTCACACTGGAAACAGTAAGAAGTCGTTGTTTATAAAGGGTTTAATGTTACAACAAAGAACAATTTTTACATTTCATTACGTGAATATTCATTTATTGAACATTCCCAGCTAATATTATAAACTGTGGGTTCATGATACATTAGGATAATGTTGACCAACATTAATGCACACATGTTTCTAGGTGGTTGAACTAGAGTCGTTTGTTTCCCATAAGATACATGCAGACCGAGGGAATCGATTACTGACCAAAGGAAGTCAGACTCTGCCACCAGTGGAGCCTCCTTTTATCCTGGTAGAAGTCAACCTTTCTGGATAACCTACGCTACGCACCAAAACAGCAGATAAATCCTTGTTTTTGCTTGTGACAGCAGATTAGAACACTGGTGTGAACTAGCAAATTAAATGGAATTATGTTTTGTGTGTTACAGTTATTTTTTCCTTTCTGAATGATCTATAATCAAGTCTGGGATAGGAACTGTGGAGCATGCCCACTGCACGTAGTCTGGTTGTAGCCCAGTTGCAGCCCAGTTGTAGCCCAGTTGTAGCCCAGTTGCAGTCTAGTTGCAGCCCAGTTGCAGCCCAGTTGCAATCCAGTTGCAGCCCAGTTGTAGCCCAGTTGCAGTCCAGTTGCAGCCCAGTTGCAGCTCAGTTGCAGCCCAGTTGCAGCCCAGTTGCAGTCCAGTTGCAGCCCAGTTGTAGTCCAGTTTCAGCCTACTTGTAGTCCAGTTGCAGCCCAGTTGTAGCCCAGTTGTAGCCCAGTTGCAGCTAATTTGTAATCCAGTTGAAGCCCAGTTGCAGTCTAGTTGCAGCCCAGTTGCAGCCCAGTTGCAATCCAGTTGCAGCCCAGTTGCAGCCCAGTTGCAGTCCAGTTGCAGCCCAGTTGCAGCTCAGTTGCAGCCCAGTTGCAGCCCAGTTGCAGTCCAGTTGCAGCCCAGTTGTAGTCCAGTTTCAGCCTACTTGTAGTCCAGTTGCAGCCCAGTTGTAGCCCAGTTGCAGTCCAGTTGCAGCCCAGTTGTAGTCCAGTTTCAGCCTACTTGTAGTCCAGTTGCAGCCCAGTTGTAGCCCAGTTGCAGTCCAGTTGCAGCCCAGTTGCAGCTCAGTTGCAGCCCAGTTGCAGCCCAGTTGCAGTCCAGTTGCAGCCCAGTTGTAGTCCAGTTTCAGCCTACTTGTAGCCAAGTTGCAGCCAAGTTGCAGTCCAGTTGCAGTCCAGTTGTAGCCCAGTTGCAGCCCAGTTGTACCCCAGTAGCAGCCCAGTTGCAGCTCGGTTGTAGTCCAGTTGCAGCCCACTTGTAGTCCAGTTGCAGCCAAGTTGTAGTCCAGTTGCAGCCCAGTTGCAGCCAAGTTGCAGTCCAGTTGCAGCCCAGTTGTAGTCCAGTTGCAGTCCAGTTGTAGCCCAGTTGCAGCCAAGTTGTAGTCCAGTTGTAGCCCAGTTGTAGCCAAGTTGTAGTCCAGTTGAACGCCAGTTGTAGCCCAGTTGCAGCCAAGTTGCAGTCCAGTTGCAGCCAAGTTGCAGCCCAGTTGCAGCCCAGTAGCAGCCAAGTTGCAGTCCAGTTGCAGCCCAGTAGCAGCCAAGTTGTAGTCAAGTTGCAGTCCAGCTGCAGCCCAGTTGGAGCCCAGTTGCAGTCCAGTTGCAGTCCAGTTACAGGCCAGTTACAGGCCAGTTGCAGCCCAGTTGCAGTCCAGTTACAGGCCAGTTACAGGCCAGTTGCAGCCCAGTTGCAGCCAAGTTGCAGTCCAGTTGCAGCCCAGTTGTAGCCAAGTTGTAGTCCAGTTGAACGCCAGTTGTAGCCCAGTTGCAGCCAAGTTGCAGTCCAGTTGCACGCCAGTTGTAGTCCAGTTGCAGCCCAGTAGCAGCCAAGTTGTAGTCCAGTTGCAGCCCAGTAGCAGCCAAGTTGTAGTCAAGTTGCAGTCCAGCTGCAGCCCAGTTGGAGCCCAGTTGCAGTCCAGTTGCAGTCCAGTTACAGGCCAGTTACAGGCCAGTTGCAGCCCAGTTGCAGCCAAGTTGCAGTCCAGTTGCAGCCCAGTTGCAGCCAAGTTGCAGTCCAGTTGCAGCCCAGTTGTAGCCCAGTTGTAGTCCAGTTGCAGCCCAGTTGCAATCCAGTTGCAGCCCAGTTGTAGCCCAGTAGCAGCCAAGTTATAGTCCAGTTGCAGCCAAGTTGCAGCCAAGTTGCACTCCAGTTGCAGGCCAGTTGCAGGCCAGTTGTAGTCCAGTTGCAGCCCAGTAGCAGCCAAGTTGCAGTCCAGTTGCAGTCCAGTTACAGGCCAGTTACAGGCCAGTTGCAGCCCAGTTGCAGCCAAGTTGCAGTCCAGTTGCAGCCCAGTTGTAGCCCAGTTGCAACCCAGTAGCAGCCAAGTTGTAGTCCAGTTGCAGTCAAGTTGCACTCCAGTTGCAGCCCAGTTGTAGTCCAGTTGCAGGCAGTTGTAGTCCAGTTGCAGGTCAGTTGTAGTCAAGTTGCAGGCCAGTTGCAGTCCAATTGCAATCCAGTTGCAGCCCAGTAGCAGCCAAGTTGTAGTCCAGTTGCAGCCCAGTTGTAGTCCAGTTGCAGCCCAGTTGCAGCCACGTTGTAGTCCAGTTGCAGCCCAGTTGTAGTCCAGTTGCAGTCCAGTTGTAGTCCAGTTGTACCCCAGTAGCAGCCAAGTTATAGTCCAGTTGCAGCCCAGTTGCAGCCAAGTTGCAGTCCAGTTGCAGCCCAATTTGAGCCCAGTTGCAGTCCAGTTGCAGTCCAGCTGCAGCCAAGTTGCAGTCCAGTTTTAGCCCAGTTGTAGTCCAGTTGCAGCCCAGTTGCAGCCAAGTTGCAATCCAGTTGCAGCCCAGTTGTAGCCCAGTTGCAGCCCAGTTGAAGCCCGGTTGCAGTCCAGTTGCAGCCCAGCAGCCAAGTTGTAGTCCAGTTGTAGCCCAGTTGTAGCCCAGTTGTAGTCCAGTTGCAGCCAAGTTGTAGTCCACTTGCAGCCCAGTTGCAGCCAAGTTGTAGTCCAGTTGCAGCCCAGTTGCAATCTAGTTGCAGCCCAGTTGTAGTCCAGTTGTAGCCCAGTTGCAGCCAAGTTGTAGTCCAGTTGTAGTCCAGTTGCAGCCCAGTTGTAGCCCAGTTGCAGCCCAGTAGCAGCCAAGTTGTAGTCCAGTTGTAGCCCAGTTGTAGTCCAGTTGCAGCCCAGTTGCAGCCATGTTGCAGTCCAGTTGCAGCCCAGTTGCAGCCCAGTTGCAGTCCAGTTGCAGTCCAGTTACAGTCCAGTTGCAGCCAAGTTGCAGTCCAGTTGCAGCCCAGTTGTAGTCCAGTTTCAGCCCAGTTGCAGCCAAGTTGCAGCCCAGTTGCAGCCCAGTTGTAGCCCAGTTGCAGCCCGGTTGCAGTCCAGTTGCAGCCCAGCAGCCAAGTTGTAGTCCAGTTGTAGCCCCGTTGTAGCCCAGTTGTAGTCCAGTTGCAGCCAAGTTGTAGTCCACTTGCAGCCCAGTTGCAGCCAAGTTGTAGTCCAGTTGCAGCCCAGTTGCAGCCAAGTTGCAGTCCAGTTGCAGCCCAATTTGAGCCCAGTTGCAGTCCAGTTGCAGCCAAGTTGCAGTCCAGTTTTAGCCCAGTTGTAGTCCAGTTGCAGCCCAGTTGCAGCCAAGTTGCAGTCCAGTTGCAGCCCAGTTGTAGCCCAGTTGCAGCCCAGTTGCAGCCCAGCAGCCAAGTTGTAGCCCAGTTGTAGCCAAGTTGTAGTCCAGTTGCAGGCCAGTGGCAGCCCAGTTGCAGCCCAGTTGCAGCCCAGTTGTAGTCCAGTTGCAGCCCAGTTGCAGCCAAGTTGTAGTCCACTTGTAGGCCAGTTGCAGCCCAGTTGCAGTCCAATTGCAATCCAGTTGCAGCCCAGTAGCAGCCAAGTTGTAGTCCAGTTGCAGCCCAGTTGCAGCCCAGTTGTAGTCCAGCTGCAGTCCAGTTGTAGTCCAGTTGCAGTCCAGTTTCAGCCCACTTGTAGTCCAGTTGCAGTCCAGTTGCAACCTGATTGCAGCCCAGTTGTAGTCCAGTTGCAGCCCAGTTGCAGCCATGTTGCAGTCCAGTTGCAGCCCAGTTGCAGCCCAGTTGCAGTCCAGTTGCAGTCCAGTTACAGTCCAGTTGCAGCCAAGTTGCAGTCCAGTTGCAGCCCAGTTGTAGTCCAGTTTCAGCCCAGTTGCAGCCAAGTTGCAGTTGCAGTCCAGTTGCAGCCCAGTTGTAGTAGCCCAGTTGCAGCCCAGTAGAAGCCAAGCCAAGTTGTAGTCCAGTTGCAGCCCAGTAGCAGCCAAGTTGTAGTCCAGTTGTAGCCCAGTTGTAGCCAAGTTGTAGTCCAGTTGCAGCTCAGTTGCAGCCCAGTTGTAGTCCAGTTGCAATCCAGTTGCAGCCCAATTTGAGCCCAGTTGCAGTCCAGTTGCAGCCAAGTTGCAGTCCAGTTTTAGCCCAGTTGTAGTCCAGTTGCAGCCCAGTTGCAGCCAAGTTGCAGTCCAGTTGCAGCCCAGTTGTAGCCCAGTTGCAGCCCAGTTGCAGCCCAGCAGCCAAGTTGTAGCCCAGTTGTAGCCAAGTTGTAGTCCAGTTGCAGGCCAGTGGCAGCCCAGTTGCAGTCCAGTTGCAGCCCAGTTGTAGTCCAGTTGCAGCCCAGTTGCAGCCAAGTTGTAGTCCACTTGTAGGCCAGTTGCAGCTCAGTTGCAGTCCAATTGCAATCCAGTTGCAGCCCAGTAGCAGCCAAGTTGTAGTCCAGTTGCAGCCCAGTTGTAACCCAGTTGCAGCCCAGTTGTAGTCCAGCTGCAGTCCAGTTGTAGTCCAGTTGCAGTCCAGTTTCAGCCCACTTGTAGTCCAGTTGCAGTCCAGTTGCAACCTGATTGCAGCCCAGTTGTAGTCCAGTTGCAGCCCAGTTGCAGTCCAGTTGCAGCCCAGTTGTAGCCCAGTTGCAGCCCAGTAGAAGCCAAGTTGTAGTCCAGTTGCAGCCCAGTAGCAGCCAAGTTGTAGTCCAGTTGTAGCCCAGTTGTAGCCAAGTTGTAGTCCAGTTGCAGCTCAGTTGCAGCCCAGTTGTAGTCCAGTTGCAATCCAGTTGCAGCCCAATTTGAGCCCAGTTGCAGTCCAGTTGCAGCCAAGTTGCAGTCCAGTTTTAGCCCAGTTGTAGTCCAGTTGCAGCCCAGTTGCAGCCAAGTTGCAGTCCAGTTGCAGCCCAGTTGTAGCCCAGTTGCAGCCCAGTTGCAGCCCAGCAGCCAAGTTGTAGCCCAGTTGTAGCCAAGTTGTAGTCCAGTTGCAGGCCAGTGGCAGCCCAGTTGCAGTCCAGTTGCAGCCCAGTTGTAGTCCAGTTGCAGCCCAGTTGCAGCCAAGTTGTAGTCCACTTGTAGGCCAGTTGCAGCTCAGTTGCAGTCCAATTGCAATCCAGTTGCAGCCCAGTAGCAGCCAAGTTGTAGTCCAGTTGCAGCCCAGTTGTAACCCAGTTGCAGCCCAGTTGTAGTCCAGCTGCAGTCCAGTTGTAGTCCAGTTGCAGTCCAGCTTCAGCCCACTTGTAGTCCAGTTGCAGTCCAGTTGCAACCTGATTGCAGCCCAGTTGTAGTCCAGTTGCAGCCCAGTTGCAGCCATGTTGCAGTCCAGTTGCAGCCCAGTTGCAGCCCAGTTGCAGTCCAGTTGCACTCCAGTTACAGTCCAGTTGCAGCCAAGTTGCAGTCCAGTTGCAGCCCAGTTGTAGTCCAGTTTCAGCCCAGTTGCAGCCAAGTTGCAGCCCAGTTGCAGCCCAGTTGTAGCCCAGTTGAAGCCCAGTTGAAGCCCGGTTGCAGTCCAGTTGCAGCCCAGCAGCCAAGTTGTAGTCCAGTTGTAGCCCAGTTGTAGCCCAGTTGTAGTCCAGTTGCAGCCAAGTTGTAGTCCACTTGCAGCCCAGTTGCAGCCAAGTTGTAGTCCAGTTGCAGCCCAGTTGCAGCCAAGTTGCAGTCCAGTTGCAGCCCAATTTGAGCCCAGTTGCAGTCCAGTTGCAGCCAAGTTGCAGTCCAGTTTTAGCCCAGTTGTAGTCCAGTTGCAGCCCAGTTGCAGCCAAGTTGCAGTCCAGTTGCAGCCCAGTTGTAGCCCAGTTGCAGCCCAGTTGCAGCCCAGCAGCCAAGTTGTAGCCCAGTTGCAGCCAAGTTGTAGTCCAGTTGCAGCCCAGTTGCAGCCAAGTTGCAGTCCAGTTGCAGCCCAATTTGAGCCCAGTTGCAGTCCAGTTGCAGCCAAGTTGCAGTCCAGTTTTAGCCCAGTTGTAGTCCAGTTGCAGCCCAGTTGCAGCCAAGTTGCAGTCCAGTTGCAGCCCAGTTGTAGCCCAGTTGCAGCCCAGTTGCAGCCCAGCAGCCAAGTTGTAGCCCAGTTGTAGCCAAGTTGTAGTCCAGTTGCAGGCCAGTGGCAGCCCAGTTGCAGTCCAGTTGCAGCCCAGTTGTAGTCCAGTTGCAGCCCAGTTGCAGCCAAGTTGTAGTCCACTTGTAGGCCAGTTGCAGCCCAGTTGCAGTCCAATTGCAATCCAGTTGCAGCCCAGTAGCAGCCAAGTTGTAGTCCAGTTGCAGCCCAGTTGCAGCCCAGTTGTAGTCCAGCTGCAGTCCAGTTGTAGTCCAGTTGCAGTCCAGTTTCAGCCCACTTGTAGTCCAGTTGCAGTCCAGTTGCAACCTGATTGCAGCCCAGTTGTAGTCCAGTTGCAGCCCAGTTGCAGCCATGTTGCAGTCCAGTTGCAGCCCAGTTGCAGCCCAGTTGCAGTCCAGTTGCAGTCCAGTTACAGTCCAGTTGCAGCCAAGTTGCAGTCCAGTTGCAGCCCAGTTGTAGTCCAGTTTCAGCCCAGTTGCAGCCAAGTTGCAGTCCAGTTGCAGCCCAGTTGTAGCCCAGTTGCAGCCCAGTAGAAGCCAAGTTGTAGTCCAGTTGCAGCCCAGTAGCAGCCAAGTTGTAGTCCAGTTGTAGCCCAGTTGTAGCCAAGTTGTAGTCCAGTTGCAGGCCAGTTGCAGCCCAGTTGTAGTCCAGTTGCAATCCAGTTGCAGCCCAGTTGTAGTCCAGTTGTAGCCCAGTTGCAGCCAAGTTGTAGTCCAGTTGTAGTCCAGTTGCAGCCCAGTTGTAGCCCAGTTGCAGCCCAGTAGCAGCCAAGTTGTAGTCCAGTTGCAGCCCAGTTGCAGCCCACATGTCTTAGTGTGACATTTAAATGCATTTAAAGGTATAATTTCAGTCAGACTGAAACAATAACATCATCAACTGTTGCTACTGATAACATGTCACTGTATCAACTGGGACTGAAGTTGTGAAGGTTATAACTTAGAAGGGAAGAACAGAAATCCGTCCGTAAATTACAAAGATCTGTGTATTGTCAGGTCTCCTTATCTAACAGTCTCATGATGCAGGACTCTGGGACTCAGTGTCCCAGTTCTTCCCATAGTTCCTCTTCCTGTTCCTCTCTGCCATCACGACAGCCGCTACCACGCTGACCAGCACTGTGGCGGTGATGACCAGGACTGTGGCTGTCTCCGCCAAGCAGAGCTGGCTGTCCACCCAGGCCAGTGAAGCGCCCGCCAGCTGGGGAGGGTCCTGGCATGTCACGTTGGGGTAGTCATCGACGTGGAGGTGACGGACGTGTAAG
The DNA here is from genome assembly GCA_018398805.1 of Hirundichthys speculiger. Lineage (NCBI taxonomy): Eukaryota > Metazoa > Chordata > Actinopteri > Beloniformes > Exocoetidae > Hirundichthys > Hirundichthys speculiger. The sequence continues at coordinate 643,564 of JAGFBZ010000288.1, read as the reverse complement.
ATCTTACTGAAGACGCGATGCAACTCACAGTCGCAGCTCCACGGGTTTCCTGCCAGGGCGACAACGGAGCTGAACGTGAATCAGACAATACAGACGCCACACTGCAAATGAAGTGGTGAGTCTGATAGTGGGCAGAGGAGACAAAGTACCGATGGTGTTGTCAGGCTGTGCCAGTACTTTCTCAACATTTCAACCTTTATTTCATCAATCCACATGCAGATTGGCCCTCAGATAGATATGGTTACATGTAATCTATCAATAATTGGTTGACAAAGTAACCCACTGCTCACTGCTTGAACTTCAACTCTAACATGCTTCTGAATGAAAGAATTATGTGAGTTCCCTACAGACAGCTTCAGACTGGCAGAACATAATGGGCCGACTGCATGTTTGCAGGCTTAGCTGAGATTCAGAGCTGAACCCGGCATCGAACCGCTGATGTCTGTGTCTGTGGTTTAACCTGCAGCGTAGTCTCAGCTGCTGTGTCTCCAAAAATACTTCCATCACCAGAGCTTGAATCATATCAACCATAGAGATTATGATGTATAAAATCCCTGCTTGAGTTCACAGCCACTGCAGAAAATACTTCTCTAAATGTTTTGGAGACGGAGAAAATGTTTCATTGAATGCAATTAGAAAACAAAAAGAGCAAACCTGACAGCTGGATGTGTGTAGCTGTGGTGTGAAGGCTGATGAAGGTTTTAAACTTCAGGTGATGCAGGTTGTTTCCTTCCAGATCCAGAAGTGCCAGACTGTAGAGAGGAGCCAGAGCATCGGTGTCTATGTGAGAGATGTTGTTGTTGTTCATCTGCAGCACCTGAGGAGACAGATGGACATCCAGGAAATCAGAAGGACGAGCAGACTCACGTCCACAGTCATCAGAAACGACCAGCTGCAGTCTGAACTGCTCCGCTGAAATGTTCAACCCTAATCCCTAACCCTAACCCTAACCCCTAACCCCTAACCCTAACCCTAACCCCGAACCCCTAAAACCCTAACCCTAACCCCTAACCCCCCGAAACCCGAACCCTAACCCCTAACCCCGAACCCGAAACCCGAACCCGAACCCCGAACCCCAACCCCGAAACCCCCGAACCCGAACCCTAACCCCGAACCCTAACCCTAACCCGAACCCGAACCCGAACCCTAACCCTAACCCCGAACCCCGAACCCCTAACCCCTAACCCCGAACCCCGAACCCTAACCCCTAACCCGAACCCTAACCCTAACCCTAACCCTAACCCCTAACCCCTAACCCCTAACCCCTAACCCTAACCCCTAACCCCTAACCCCCTAACCCCTAAACCCTAACCCTAACCCTAACCCCTAACCCCTAACCCTAACCCTAACCCTAACCCTAACCCTAACCCTAACCCCCCCTAACCCCAACCCTAACCCTAACCCCTAACCCTAACCCCCCTAACCCTAACCCTAACCCCTAACCCTAACCCTAACCCCCTAACCCTGATAATTAAAAAATACAATATATATAAATGGCTTAAAAAAATTAATAAATAAAAATAAAAAATTGAAAAATATCCAATTATATAATAAAATTTGATTAAAAATATATTCATTTATATTTAATATAAATTCATGATATAACATGAAATAGGGGGTTAAAAGAACATTTGTTTTATAAAACCTAGCTTCAATTCATGGGCATTCAAAAAAAACACAATATATACAAATTGATTAAAAAATGTATAAATAAAAAATAATTAAAAATATGAATTATGAATAAAAATTGATTTAAAAATACAAAATCCATGATATAACCAGGGGTTAAAATAGGGGTTAAAAGAACATTTATTTCATAAAACTTGGACTACCAGAGTTGAAATTAGTGAAATGGAAAAAGGTGATTATAATTTCAAAATTTGAAAGTAACGTGAGTCCAAGGGGAGGGGTCTAAAAGGGAGAGCCCCTCCCACTCTCAGTCTGTTCTGGTCAGTGAAGGCAGACACATCGCAGCTCAAGCCTGATAAACTTTGATGTTGTGCCTTAGCCTGAGGAAGACCCACAGGGGGTCGAAACGTTGCTGCCGTGGCACACATTTCTTTAGATTTTTTGATTTCATATTAAAAAACAAATTCATTTTATTTTTTCATTTCATTTTATTTATTTTATATATATCACAAAAATCATTAAATTTAATACTAAATAAAGAATAAAACATGTCCATGGAGGACAGGGGGTGGACAGTGGTGCAAAGCGGGAGGCGCGGAGGTCGTCCCTGTGCACCCCGTTATTTTCAGGGTCCACCGCCACCCCAACAAGCTTTTCCATATAGGAGGGGGAAGACGCTGGGGGATGGACCGTGCCTGTCCCTCCTCCCGCATGAGGGGAGGTTGGGTTCAGTCTCCTTCCCCTAACGCCTAACCCTAACCCCTAACCCCTAACCCCTAACCCTAACCCCTAACCTTAACCCGGCTCCAGTACTGGTTCTGGGTAGGTTTTAACACCCTGAAGCAACCATCAGTGAAAAGGCTACGTGTACCTGTGACATCTACAGAAATGTCTCATGCTGATGCGTCTCATTCCTTACAAAGACAAAAAAAATCAAATAAATAGTCCAAATGCAAAATATTGAAGCTCTTCCTAAGGTTGTCGCTGGTCCTGCCCCTGACATGACAGAGAATGTAAAACAACCCATCTGTCAATCAATCCATCTCTGGGTGTCACTATGACCGTCAGCCCTGTAAGATCCCTAAAAAACGTGATGCTATCTGTAACGGATCGTTATCCAGTCTGAAGAACAGAGCGGGGCTCGGAGCAGACTTTTCACTGATGAAGATGAGTCCATCACCAGCGAAGATGCTTCAGGTACAGAATGAGGCTCGTGTTCATCACACTCTTCTCATTGAAACCACAGATGTCAAGCCTTTGACAGCCAATATAGATGGTTGGAAAGTGATGGGCCAGTCTGTGACGCTGGTCACATCCAGTGATGATGTCATAGCTGGTGAGCTGAAACAGGATGTGAACTAAAAGCTGAAGCTCTCAAAAGCAAGAAGGAAGAGACAGAGAAAAGGGAAGACGATGTGGAGAGTGATGGAGACATGGAGGATCACAGATGGCCACTATCAAGTTAATAAATGTTCCTGCTCCATCTTCAGCCCAAAACACGGCAAACTGAAGTTGTTTCCATGTGAGGAAACGACAATCTGGAGTGGACATCCCTCCTGACACAGACTTTAAACCAGCTGACACTCTGTCCAACGCCGACACGAGCGGCGGTCCCGTCTAGTTTGTCTGGATTAGCTGGAGGAATCCATCCATCCATAACAGTGTCATGTCACACGTCAGATCTGGGTCGCCTTTGTTTGCTTTAGTAATTATTATTATAATCATGATTATTTATCATATAAGTGATTATTTGGGTGGTATATAATCTTAAAAAAAGAATAAAGAGCAAGCTGCCGTTAGGTCAGATTCCTTTTTACATTTATTTTTAATGTGAAATTAAAAGGTTTTCTGTATTTACCTCCAGTCCAGGCAGCATATCAAAGCTGCCTCGCTGCACCACAGCCAGCCTGTTGTTGTGGACGTAGAGATGCCGGAGCCTCGTCAGGCCCCTGAACACACCAGGGCCAACGGACACCAGCTGGTTGTAACTCAGGTCCAACTTTTCCATGTTGTCCAAATACTCCAAGGCTCAAAGAACAGGGACAGATCATTAGGAGACACAGTTCTGCAGAACTTCACAAACAGTTCATGAAGAGGCCTTTATGATAAAACTTTAGTTTACATTTTACAAACAATTCAAGAAGAGTTGGAATGGGAGTCATTTAGTGTTAGTGAGGAAGCACAACGACGACGACGATGATGATATTTGAAACAGATGCTGGGAACAAATGTTTGTAATGATGATTCGGTATCAAACCAGTATTCATGAAACTCTTTGAGGAGCAAAGACAGACAGATTTTTCAAAAGGAAGAAATTATTTTTAAAACAGAAAGAAATCAAATGATTGGGATGAGATTTTCATATTTGTCCGTCTCCAAGGAAGGGCGAGGCTGCGCCTGATCCCTCGGATGACCCTGGATCAAAAACCATCATTCATCAACATCAACATCTACATCTTTGGGCTCAGAGGCATTTCTGATGGACCATTGAACAGTGGAAACGTGTCTTGTGGTCGGGAGATTCAGATGAAGTGTTTGTTTGTCTGTTTGATTCATGAGCAGATGCACAGGTACCTGTGTCCAGATATGTGATGTAAGCTGTTGTGGTCCAGTCGCAGCTCTCTGAGAGCAGACAGACTGGCTGACAGGTCCACGGGGAGAGCTGTTAACTGGTTCCAGCTCAGATCCAGCTTCTCCAGGAAGGACAATGAGAAAAATGCCTACGAAGAAAGAGGAAATACCATCTTCACTCAACAGTCTTTAGTTCTAATGTGCGCATTAAAACCAACACAGCGACATGAAAAAGGATGTGAATGTCAGAGGCTGAGGTTTATATAAAAACCCTCCTGTCACTTTTTCACATTAGCTGGTGGCTTCACCTGCTGAACTGAATTTATCTATAATTATATACGGGAATGATGGCAGGTGGAGCTCTATATCATTTCTTTTCTTTTTCAGAGTTTTCAGTGCTTTCGTTCTAGATAACTGAAATGACATCTGAGCTGCTTTCACAGCACACAGACAACAGCTGAGCAACTGTTCGTTTACTTTTTACCCCTTTAACTCCAACCTTCAGTCTTTAAAACATCATTTTAATTACTGTTACAGCTCAGACAGAAACACATCAACTGATCATCTCTAAAGACCAGAACGTCAACGGTTCATTAATTACACGTCAGTCATTTCAGCAGCAGCTGCATCTGTTTCAGGTGTTTCCTCAGGTGAAGTCACCAACATTCAGCAGCTCTGAGCGTCTGCATGGTCTCCTCTCTGAACCTCAGCAGTTTCATCTGGACACTTCAGAGCTGCTTCTCTTTCAGGGATTAAACTCCACCTGCCAGACTGATCTCTTCCTGTTACTCACCTGAACTGTAAAACAACCTGTAATGTTCTTATGTCAGATGTCAAATGTTTTTGGGAGTTTGCGGCTCCTCGTCCCTACCTGCGGCTGGATTTCTTGGATCATGCTGTTGGTCAGCACCAGCACCCGCAGGGACCACAGCCCGGCGAAGGCTCGGGTGCCAACGACGCTCAGGTTGTTCCCTCCGAGCTCCAGCAGCCACGTCCCATGAGGGAGGCCTCCGGGAATATGCTCGAATTCCCGATCACGGCAGTCCACCAGGTCAGCGTCCTCATAGCAGACGCACCGGGGCGGGCACGCCCTGGAGCCCCCCGCGGGGGGGAACCAGGGGAGATGAAGGGCATGAATCAGGAAGGGAAGGAGGTTCATCTTCCCTCGACTGTTCAGAGGAACGATGAAGAAGCAGAAGGTTTCCGTCTCCTGCTCTCCTCATCAATCCTGACAGCCCACTCTGGAAAGACAAAGCAAAGTTCAAAGCTTTTACCTCATTCAAAATCTTTACAGAAATTAAACCGTGTTGTAATGGTTTGGTGCATGTTTCACATTAAGGTGCATTTGTTGTTTTTTTTCTTCCAGACGTGTCAAACATTCAAATCTCTGCTGCTGTTACAGAATTGATTTTTGATTTATCCCTGATTCAGGTTTCTACCACCAGTGGAAGCGTCTGCTTCTCTAGTTTTCCAGCAGCTAAGTTGGATCGTTGATGAAGTCTTTGACCCCTAAACCTCAGTGTGCCCATATCATTTATGATCAATCTGTTTTAAAGGAAAACATGCGGAGAAACATGTAGATAGATCATTATTTAATCATTTCTGAGCCTCCTTCAACGGCCCAACAAAGGCTGGTTCTGTCTGAGGAAACATCTGGCCCAAACAATGATTGACGACCAGTTATCCTTCTCAGATCATAAACTGGATCAAACTCAGGAGCATCAGCTAGTATCTGACTCCTGGTAAAAGCTCTTCCAGCAGGTCCCCCTTTAAAGCAGTTGTCCTAGAGACAGGATTTAGATGGTGAGCTCCTGTTAGGACAGGCAACGATTAAAATTTTTAATCGGGATTAATCACATGATTTCCCTGATTAATCACGATTAATCGCATTGTATACGTAAAATCAAATAATGAATTCAAAAGTAGTGTAAAGGTCACTTATTTAAATATTCTGCTGCCATATGAACTAAAGTGCCATAACATTTGTTGTTCAAACACTTTTAACATCAGCACTTGTCAGTAACACATATTTAGTGTAAATCTCATCTTGAAAAATGTAAAATTAAATAAAGCTTATTGACACTGCCAGGGCATTAATGTAATCCTGTTTTTATGAAGAAAAAAAAGTCTACAAACAAAATGATTGTGTTGCAGCACAATCAGAACATTAAAACATTAATTTCTGAGGTAACAGCAGAAACTTTTAACGGGGAGTTCAACTTGTCAGTTGTTACAAATAACCTTGTTTCTGTTGAATCCTCCGTCTGGGAGAACTTTAAAATGAAAATGTCCATGTTAAAGTTCAGTAACTTTACCAATCCGTGTATCATTCATTCTTTCCATTTTCAATTGTCAATCAAAAAAAAAAAATTAAAAAGTGATATTTTTTTTACGTTTTTCGTTTTTTAATCTAACACCAAAAAAATTGAAAAAAATTCCTTTTTTTTTTTTTTTTTTTTTTTAATATATTTCAATTTTAGACTTGGATCAAAAATACGAAATTAAAAAACAGGCCACAGAACTGAATTAGTTTTATAATGGAGGACTGGACTTTCTGTTGTCATTACACATCTGAGCCACTAGATGGAGCTGCACTGCAGTAACCAGCTAGAGAACAGCAGGACAGTGAACACATGGAGCAGATCTGATGGAACATGGAGGAATGACCACAAACGTTTTGTTGCAGTCCAGAATTTTATTTTTTTCAGACAGAATTGTTAATATTGCTACCTGAGTTGGTACCTGAACTGTAAAGTTCATGGATTTTTACCGTTCTCCATGTCTGTTTTAGCTTTTCATGTTTCCTGCCAATTGTTTTCCGGTTCTGCAGCAGCCAGTAACAGACTTTTCAAAACAAAAGCATGTGAACAACATGTGTTAATGCGCGATAAAATAAACATCGGCGTTAATAAATTAATGAGTTAAAGTGATAATAACGCGTTAACTTGCCCAGCCCTACTCCTGTTACAGCCTTCTGTCCTTTAACAGATCAGGATAAAGAATAAAGAGAAAAGAGCCTCCAGGTCAGAGTCTAGTTGGATAAAGAAATTATAAAGGTTGATAAACCTCCAGATTTTTATTGGTAACAGAAGTCTGGTTATGTTTTCTAGTTAATTTATAGCAGAATATAAAAAACAAAGGAGGATAGTCGGGGTGCTGTTAGGAGGATAGTCGGGGTGCTGTTAGGGTTAGGGCACGGCTGGAGGATCTGATCTGGTCTACAAAGTGACTATTATCCCTAAAACTGAGACTGAACGTGCTGCAGAAAATGGACCTGAGCTTCTTGGAGCTTGTTGTTCTTTTACTTTGTAATAAAACATCAGCTAAATGAGCCAATCTAAATATTATAGTGTTTTTGTTTTTTGCATAAAACCACAGAAAAACATAATTCAAAGATGAGAGGAGATGATGAAACAGCATGAATCCAGAAATAAAACATGAAAAACAAAAGAAGCTCATATCAGACTCCAACATCAGGACAGTCGCTGCAAACCTTCCATCAGCGTGTAAGAGATTTATTCAGTCTTTACCAGAAATATTCACCATCTGAATTGTAGTTACGTAATCATAAATATGAAGAGCAGATTAGCAGAAGGATTAATGTCCATGATGGTTGTCCAAGTATAAAAGTGACGTAACATTTAATAAACCAGACGGACTGCTTCCTCGCTGACACCACCTCAAAATATAACATTTAGTGTTGAATCCACAATAAAACCTAACCCTAACCCTAGTTTAACAACATTTCATCCACTTTGACTATGTGTCCCTCTTTCCAAAAGGCCGACTCACCTTCTCCGCTGACGAGGAGCACAGACATTTCCTAAACGTCCAGATGTGTCCTGAGTCTGCAGAACGATGCTGAGACGTAGAGGTGATGGACGGAGAGACAGCGGCGGCGGCGGTGCTGGGAGACTCTGATGCTGGGAGACTCTGATGCTGGGTGACTCTGATGCCGGGAGACTCTGGTGCTGGGAGACTCTGATGCTGGGAGACTCTGATGCTGGGAGACTCTGATGCTGGGAGACTCTGGTGCTGGGAGACTCTGATGCTGGGAGACTCTGATGCTGGGAGACTCTGATGCTGGGAGACTCTGATGCTGGGAGACTCTGGTGCTGGGAGACTCTGATGCTGGGTGACTCTGATGCCGGGAGACTCTGGTGCTGGGAGACTCTGATGCTGGGAGACTCTGATGCTGGGAGACTCTGGTGCTGGGAGACAGATGTGTCAGTAATCCTCTAATCCTCTCCAGCAGGGATGATGTGCTTCTGGGAGGATCCTGTACCAGTACAGGGTCCTCCCTTTCATCTGTGTTTGCAGGTTCAGTGTTAACTCCAGTTTTAACAGACAGATGCTGACTGGACCACCGGAGTTCAGCAGCAGTTAGTCGCTTCGTTTTGAGAGTCTTCTGCATGATGTCTGAGGAGGAAAACACAAAAGAGCAGCAGACATGAAAGCTTCCTTCATGGAGCCCAGCAACAGCTGCAACTGTTCCCCAGATGTGGGAAGGAGTGAATTACATGTGATAACAGGTGATCACAGGTGATAACAGGGAGCTCTGATCACTGGCTCAAACTGGGAGAAAGACACTAGCACTTTTGATTCTGCTGAACTACGAACTGGTACGACTCAAGTGTGAAGAAACACATTTATAAAAGCAGCTTCTTTTTACTATCAAACTGTTTTTCTTTGTCTTTTTGCAAAGGAAGTATTTCTCAAGAAACCAGGTTGCACTGGACAAAGCACAACGTGCAGTAAATCAGTGAGTTTCTACCTGCTAATCACAGGTGATAAAAGGTGATCACAGGTAATAACAGCTGATCACAGGTGATCACGGGTGATAACAGCTGATCACAGGTAATAACAGCTGATCATAGGTGATAAAATGTGATAACAGGTGATCACAAATGATAAAAGGTGATCACAGGTGATAACAGCTGATCACAGGTGATAAAAGGTGATCACAGGTGATAAAAGGTGATCACAGGTGATCACAAATGATAAAAGGTGTTTACAGGTGATAACAGCTGATCACAGGTGATAAAAGGTGATAACAGCTGATCACAGGTGATAACAGCTGATCACAGTTGATTAAAGGTGATAACAGGCAGCTCTGATCACTGGCTTAAACTGGGAGAAACACACTAGCACTTTTGATTCTGCTGAACTACGAACTGGTACGACTCAAGTTTGAAGAAACACATTTATAAAAGCAGCTTCTTTTTACTATCATACTGTTTTTCTTTGTCTTTTTGCAAAGGAAGTATTTCTCAAGAAACCAGGTTGCACTGGACAAAGTGTCATGTTTTGCAGCTGCTAAAGAGGACCGAAGCGCAGGAGATCTCAAATAAGCAAAGGTTTATTACAAAAAACACAAACGTCCAGCTGATCCAAAAACAAAGTCCCAATGGTCGAAAAATACAAAAAGTTCAAAAATGCAAAAACAAACAACTTAATCCATGAGACGGGAGGGAAACATACAGGACTGCAAAACACATACTTACGACAATGGACCCACAGAGAACAGGGGAATTGACAGGACTTAAATACACAGAGGAACAAATGAGAGGCAGGTGCAGGGAATCAGTTGTAACAAGGGGAAGGAAGCAAAGCAGAAAACATAGAGAGAGACAGACAGACCTTTCAAAGTAAAACAGGAACCACTAAAGACAGGGAGAGCCAACTTGACAGACACAGACACACACAGGGCTGCCATGGCGACCCAGGCCATAACACAAAGCACAACGTGCAGTAAATCAGTGAGTTTCTACCTGCTGATATCAACTGATAACAGCTGATCACAGGTGATAAAAGGTGATCACAGGTGATAACAGCTAATCACAGGTGATAACAGGTGATAAAAAGTGATAACAGCTGATCATAGGTGATAAAAGGTGATCGCAGGTGATAACAGCTGATCACAGGTGATCACAGGTGATAAAAGGTGATCACAGGTGATAACAGCTGATCACAGGTGATAACAGCTGATCACAGGTGATAAAAGGTGATAACAGGTGATAACAGCTGATCATAGGTGATAAAATGTGATAACAGGTGATAAAAGGTGATCACAGGTGATAACAGCTGATCACAGGTGATAAAAGGTGATCACAGGTGATAACAGCTGATCACAGGTGATAACAGCTGATCATAGGTGATAACAGCTGATCACAGGTGATAACAGGTGATCACAGGTGATAAAAGGTGATAACAGCTGATAACAGGTGATCACAGGTGATAAAAGGTGATAACAGCTGATCAACGGTAATAAAATGTTATCACAGGTGATAACAGGTGATCACAGGTGATAACAGATGATCACAGGTGATAACATCTGTTCATAGGTGATAAAAGGTGATCACAGGTGATAACAGCTGATCATAGGTGATCACAGGTGATAAAAGGGGATCACAGGTGATAACAGCTGATCATAGGTGATAAAATGTGATAACAGGTGATAAAAGGTGATCACAGGTGATAACAGCTGATCACAGGTGATAAAAGGTGATCACAGGTGATAACAGCTGATCACAGGTGATAACAGGTGATCACAGGTGATAAAAGGTGATAACAGCTGATCATAGGTGATAAAATGTGATAACAGCTGATAACAGGTGATCACAGGTGATAAAAAGGTGATAACAGCTGATCAACGGTAATAAAATGTTATCACAGGTGATAACAGCTGATCACAGGTGATAACGGGTGATCACAGGTGATAAAATGTGATCACAGGTGATAACAGCTGATCATAGGTGATAAAAGGTGATCACAGGTGATCATATGTGATAAAATGTGATAACAGGTGATAAAAGGTGATAACAGGTGATAACAGCTGATCATAGGTGACAAAATGTGATAACAGGTGATCACAGGTGATAAAAGGTGATCACAGGTGATAACAGCTGATCACAGGTGATCACGGGTGATAAAAGGTGATAACAGGTGATAACAGCTGATGATAGGTGATAAAATGTGATAACAGGTGATCACAGGTGATAAAAGGTGATCACAGGTGATCACAAATGATAAAAGGTGTTTACAGGTGATAACAGCTGATCACAGGTGATAAAAGGTGATAACAGCTGATCACAGGTGATAACAGCTGATCACAGTTGATTAAAGGTGATAACAGGCAGCTCTGATCACTGGCTTAAACTGGGAGAAACACACTAGCACTTTTGATTCTGCTGAACTACGAACTGGTACGACTCAAGTTTGAAGAAACACATTTATAAAAGCAGCTTCTTTTTACTATCATACATACTGTTTTTCTTTCTTTGTCTTTTTGCAAAGGAAGTATTTCTCAAGAAACCAGGTTGCACTGGACAAAGTGTCATGTTTTGCAGCTGCTAAAGAGGACCAAAGCGCAGGAGATCTCAAATAAGCAAAGGTTTATTACAAAAAACACAAACGTCCAGCTGATCCAAAAACAAAGTCCCAATGGTCGAAAAATACAAAAAGTTCAAAAATGCAAAAACAAACAACTTAATCCATGAGACGGGAGGGAAACATACAGGACTGCAAAACACATACTTACGACAATGGACCCACAGAGAACAGGGGAATTGACAGGACTTAAATACACAGAGGAACAAATGAGAGGCAGGTGCAGGGAATCAGTTGTAACAAGGGGAAGGAAGCAAAGCAGAAAACAATAGAGACAAGACAGACCTTTCAAAGTAAAACAGGAACCACTAAAGACAGGGAGAGCCAACTTGACAGACACAGACACACACAGGGCTGCCATGGCGACCCAGGCCATAACACAAAGCACAACGTGCAGTAAATCAGTGAGTTTCTACCTGCTGATATCAACTGATAACAGCTGATCACAGGTGATAAAAGGTGATCACAGGTGATAACAGCTAATCACAGGTGATAACAGGTGATAAAAAGTGATAACAGCTGATCATAGGTGATAAAAGGTGATCGCAGGTGATAAACAGCTGATCACAGGTGATCACAGGTGATTGATAAAACAGCTGATCACAGTGATCACAGGTGATCACAGGTGATAAAGGTGATAACAGGTGATAACAGCTGATCATAGGTGATAAAAGTGATAACAGGTGATAAAAGGTGATCACAGCTGATAACAGCTGATCATAGGTGATAAAAGGTGATCACAGGTGATAACAGTTGATCACAGGTGATAACAGTGATCACAGGTGATAACAGCTGATCACAGGTGTAGATATAAACAGGTGATCACAGGTGATAAAAGGTGATAACAGCTGATAACAGGTGATCACAGGTGATAAAAGGTGATAACAGCTGATCAACGGTAATAAAATGTTATCACAGGTGATAACAGGTGATCACAGGTGATAACAGATGATCACAGGTGATAACATCTGTTCATAGGTGATAAAAGGTGATCACAGGTGATAACAGCTGATCATAGGTGATCACAGGTGATAACAGGTGATCACAGGTGATAACAGCTGATCACAGGTGATAACAGGTGATCACAGGTGATCACAGGTGATAAAAGGTGATAACAGCTGATCACAGGTGATAACAGCTGATCACAGGTGATAACAGCTGATCATAGGTAATAACAGCTGATCATAGGTGATAAAATGTGATAACAGGTGATCACAGGTGATAAAAGGTGATCATAGGTGATAAAATGTGATAACAGGTGATAAAAGGTGATAACAGGTGATAACAGCTGATCACAGGTGATAACAGCTGATCACAGGTGATAAAAGGTGATCACAGGTGATAACAGCTGATCACAGGTGATAAAAGGTGATCACAGGTGATAACAGCTGATCACAGGTGATAACAGCTGATCACAGGTGATAAAAGGGGATCACAGGTGATAACAGCTGATCATAGGTGATAAAATGTGATAACAGGTGATAAAAGGTGATCACAGGTGATAACAGCTGATCACAGGTGATAAAAGGTGATCACAGGTGATAACAGCTGATCACAGGTGATAACAGGTGATCACAGGTGATAAAAGGTGATAACAGCTGATCATAGGTGATAAAATGTGATAACAGCTGATAACAGGTGATCACAGGTGATAAAAGGTGATAACAGCTGATCAACGGTAATAAAATGTTATCACAGGTGATAACAGCTGATCACAGGTGATAACGGGTGATCACAGGTGATAAAATGTGATCACAGGTGATAACAGCTGATCATAGGTGATAAAAGGTGATCACAGGTGATCATATGTGATAAAATGTGATAACAGGTGATAAAAGGTGATAACAGGTGATAACAGCTGATCATAGGTGACAAAATGTGATAACAGGTGATCACAGGTGATAAAAGGTGATCACAGGTGATAACAGCTGATCACAGGTGATCACGGGTGATAAAAGGTGATAACAGGTGATAACAGCTGATGATAGGTGATAAAATGTGATAACAGGTGATCACAGGTGATAAAAGGTGATCACAGGTGATCACAGGTGATAAAAGGTTATAACAGGTGATAACAGCTGATCATAGGTGATAAAATGTGATAACAGGTGATCACATGTGATAAAAGGTGATCACAGGTGATAACAGCTGATCACAGGTGATAAAAGGTGATCACAGGTGATAACAGCTGATCACAGGTGATAAAAGGTGATCACAGGTGATAACAGCTGATCATAGATGATAAAATGTGATAACAGGTGATAAAAGGTGATCACAGGTGATAACAGCTGATCACAGGTGATAAAAGGTGATCACAGGTGATAACAGCTGATCACAGGTGATAACAGGTGATAACAGGTGATCACAGGTGATAAAAGGTGATAACAGCTGATCATAGGTGATAAAATGTGATAACAGCTGATAACAGGTGATCACTGGTGATAAAAGGTGATAACAGCTGATCAACGGTAATAAAATGTTATCACAGGTGATAACAGCTGATCACAGGTGATAACAGGTGATCACAGGTGATAACAGCTGATCATAGGTGATAAAAGGTGATCACAGGTGATCATATGTGATAAAATGTGATAACAGGTGATAAAAGGTGATAACAGGTGATAACAGCTGATCATAGGTGACAAAATGTGATAACAGGTGATCACGGGTGATAAAAGGTGATCACAGGTGATAACAGCTGATCACAGGTGATCACAGGTGATAAAAGGTGATAACAGGTGATAACAGCTGATCATAGGTGATAAAATGTGATAACAGGTGATCACAGGTGATAAAAGGTGATCACAGGTGATAACAGGTGATCACAGGTGATAAAAGGTTATAACAGGTGATAACAGCAGATCATAGGTGATAAAATGTGATAACAGGTGATCACATGTGATAAAAGGTGATCACAGGTGATAACAGCTGATCACAGGTGATAAAAGGTGATCACAGGTGATAACAGGTGATCACAGGTGATAACAGCTGATCACAGGTGATAAAAGGGGATCACAGGTGATAACAGCTGATCATAGGTGATAAAATGTGATAACAGGTGATAAAAGGTGATCACAGATGATAACAGCTGATCACAGGTGATAAAAGGTGATCACAGGTGATAACAGCTGATCACAGGTGATAACAGGTGATAACAGGTGATAAAAGGTGATAACAGCTGATCATAGGTGATAAAATGTGATAACAGTTGATAACAGGTGATCACAGGTGATAAAAGGTGATAACAGCTGATCAACGGTAATAAAATGTTATCACAGGTGATAACAGCTGATCACAGGTGATAACAGGTGATCACAGGTGATAACAGCTGTTCATAGGTGATAAAAGGTGATCACAGGTGATAACAGCTGATCACAGGTGATAACAGCTGATCACAGGGGATAAAAGGTGATAACAGGTGATAACAGCTGATCATAGGTGATAAAATGTGATAACAGCTGATAAAAGGTGATCACAGGTGATAACAGCTGATCACAGGTGATAACAGGTGATCACAGGTGATAACAGCTGATCATAGGTAATAACAGCTGATCATAGGTGATAAAATGTGATAACAGGTGATAAAGGGTGATCACAGGTGATAACAGCTGATCATAGGTGATAAAATGTGATAACAGGTGATAAAAGGTGATAACAGGTGATAACAGCTGATCATAGGTGATAAAATGTGATAACAGGTGATCACAGGTGATAAAAGGTGATCACAGGTGATAACAGCTGATCACAGGTGATCACAGGTGACAAAAGGTGATCACAGGTGATAACAGGTGATCACAGGTGATCACAGCTGATAATAGGTGATAACAGTTGATCATAGGTGGTAAAAGGTGATCACAGGTGATAACAGGTGATAACAGCTGATAACAGGTGATAACAGCTGATAACACCTGTTATCACCTGTGATCAGCTGATATCACCTGTGATCAGCTGATAACAGGTGATATCAGCTGATTACAGTTGATCACAGCTGATAACAGGTGATAACAGCTGATCACAGGTGATAACGGGTGATCACAGGTGATAAAAGGTGATCACAGGTGATCACAGGTGATAACGGGTGATAACAGTGCACCCATCTGCTTGAACATCTGCACCAACAACAGACAGGTGAGGAGGATGTTACAGATGTCCAAAGTCTTTGACATCACTGGAAACATTTGGTAAATTTGTAGTTAAAAAAAAGGAAACAAAAACTAGAAACTCCAATATTTTCAAATCTTAATTCAATTCAAAAGTCTTTTCATTTCAAACATGATTGTGTAACTAACAGATGTGCTTGAACAAACTTAATAAATAAATGCAATACTTAATAAATGCAAGAGACACTTTTTTTTGTTTGGCAGCAGCAGCAGTCTAAACATGTTCAAAAATGAGCAGGAGGAAGTAAAAAACTATTACATCCAACCCCTTGAACTCAATACTTATTTTTCCAGATGGACCTTCATTATTAAATATATTAAAAGGATCTTGACATACTTAGAGATTGCACAAATTAATAGTAAGAATTTTATAAAATATAAATATAACTTGTGGTATACTGGAGTATAAATTAGCAGATGATTATTATTACGTACAGTTATATGTAATTTTATATAAAGTCCCTGTATTCATCTATACATAAAAACATACTTTATTTACAATGTTTTCACTGTGAACTCAACACACACCTACATGTGGATGAGGAAAAACCAGCGAGTTATAAAGAACATGAAGGGATTTATAGTTCAGATTAACTTTAGCTTTGGCCAGGACTGTTTGTTCTGTAAAGGTTTAAATGTTTATTAAGACATAAAGCTATTAACTGCATGATGGGGTTTTGATAACGAGCTGTACACAAACATCCGTTTCTGTTGCTTGATCTTTCCCTCCATCAGAGTGAGCAATGGCAGGAAAGACTTGGCAGAGCTTTCTCATCGCACATCCTCAGCTCTGCTGCTCAATTCTTCCTTATAAATGTGGCCCCGTTTAAAAGGGAAGTCTTTCCAGAAGTCTAAGATTTATTTCGTCTAATAGTTGAGAACCGCTGCCTTTGAGAACCCGGATGGACCGAAAGGATAACTGGTCATTTGGGGGTATATTGAACGGGGAGGGTGATTAGCGGTCCCTACCAGCAGGTGGCGGTAGTGCGCACCACCTGACTGTTTGGCAGCCAGAAATAAAAGGAAGAAAGTGGAGAAGAAGAAGGAGCGGGTCGGTAAACACGGTGGACTTCCTGCGTGGCGAGTCAGTCCGTGAGAAAAGAAACATTTAAAACAAGTAACCGGTGTTTTCACGGTTATGCAGCTCGAGCTGATCTCTTTCTGCCACGTGACTGCCAAGAATCGCTGGATCTCAGCTGACAACAGGAGGCTCGTCGTCGCTCCCGGTGACCCGTTAAAACCACAGCAGGTTAGTCAGCTCCGACGAACGATGGTCGTGGGACCGATTTCTCTGTTTAAGCTCTAAAGTTCTGAAGTGGTTTGTGTTTTTGAGCATGTTTATGGCGGAAGCTGCGTCTTTCTCTCGGTGCAGCCTGAGATCCGCCTGAAAGCCCACAGCGCCCCCCAGTGGACTTTCGGTGTTACCGCTCGGTCATTTGAGTACAGTGAGGTGATTATCATGCCGCAGACAGCAGTTTGAGTTAGTGCTGGGCCGGTTCATACCGAATACCGGTGTTTATTTTTCTTATGATATGAATTTTTCATATACCGTAATACCGGTGAGTTTGTATTGTAGCGTACACAACGTTGGGAACGCCGCGCGGCGGAACGTAAGTGCCACAGAACATTGTTTGACAGGGGACTGTTTTGCAGTTGCACTGGAGGAACAACACTACTAGTTCGGGACAGTGAAAGTCCCTAAGTGGAAGCTCCAGAACGGCAACATGAGATGAGGAACTTCTTCCTAAACGAGGAACCGTGTCTGTTGTGTGGAAGTTCTTTGGATTTAAAAAAGACGACGTCCAACAAACTACAATAATCTGCAAATGTTGCCGAGCTAAAGTTGTAGCCGCATTTTGTGAGGCCATGCAAACCTGTATTAATACTAGTGTAGATATGAATGTTTTTCTACAATATTTACTCCTCGTGACAGTAAAATAGGTCATTCTAAGACAATTTACTGCAGCAATTCCTCTAAATGATTAGAAAATGTGGTTAACACCCAGTTGTGCCTTCAAAAAAAATACCATGATATACCGTGAAACTGATATAATTTTGAAAAATACTGTGATGTAAATTTTTGGTCATACCGCCCAGCACTAGTTTGAGTTTATTTGAGCTTCGTTACATGGTGCAGTATCCTGTAGGAAGCAACCATCAGCAGGTGGGACACTGAGGTCATGACTGGACCAACGTGGTCAGCAACACTGCTGAGGTGGGCTGTGGTTCAGTTGGCACTAAGGTGCCCAAAGTGTGCCAAGAAGATGAATGTTTCAGCTGAACTGGAGACTCATCAGACCAGACAGTCTTGTTGTCCAGGTCTGGTGAGTCTGTGTGAACGTCAGAGACACCTGCTGCTGGAGAACATCTGATCCAGATTGGACCTGTTCAGAGATGCTCTTCTGCAGACCTCGGGGGTAACAAGTCTGCCTGTTCTGGTTCTGTTCCACCATAGAGGTGGTTCTGGTCCCAGTAGATCAGCAGACCGGCCCATCTGACTCCAACAACCGCGCCACGTTAAAAGTCACTTAAATCTCGTTTCTTCCTCGTCCTGATGCTGGTTTGAATCACGTCCACATTGTGATTGGCTGGTTAGATATCTGTGTTAACGAGCAGTTAAACAAGTGGACCTGGTTAAGTAGCCAGTGGGTGTGTGTCATGAAGGAAATACTGATTTATGGGTGTTTGAAACCAGGAAGTGAGGAACAGCCATGAAACAATCCATATTAGTCAGGTCCTGTGACATCACAGTCAGTGATGTCACAGGATATCACTGACTGTGATGGGTTAAAGGTTGAGTTGTTGTTAAATAGATTTAGAGGATATAGGTCTTCAAGTTTACTCTAAAACTGTATGTTTCTTGCTTTGTATGATGTATTCATCTTCATTGTCTCTGGTCTGGTATTGGCTCCGCCCATTTAAACTTCTTCACATCCATTTTCTTGCCGCTGCAGCTGCGACCCGAATGAAGCGGTAGTGAAAGACTTTCACCGGCCCGTTAAACGGGGTCTCTGCTTGTGCAGCGCCATGGCGGAGGCCGGAGCCCATCTCACCTCGACAGCCGTCAACGAGCAGCCGTCCATCTTTGAGGTCCTGGCCCAGGAGTCTCTGATGGAGGCGGTCCGACCGGCGCTGAGACACGCCGTCAAGGTGAGCACTTCTCCGACTCCAGAGAGTAACTAGGAACGAAAACATTAGGGGTGCACGAAAACTATCGGGCCGATAACTACCGGTCAGATAACTATCGGGCCGATAACAGGAAATGATGACGTCAACCCGATAAGTCCGATATCACGACGAATAGCCCCGATAACATTTATATTTCTGTCAACACAGCAGTGTCTCGCTCCCTCTGAGCCTTGAATGACCAGCAGTGAATGTTGTGTTCAAGTGACGCCGGCATAATCAGAAAATTGATCACTCAATCAGGAAAATCAAGAATACCCCCTCATGCCAGAAAACAACTCGTTAACTCGTCATAATTTTGGTAGTTGCTGACTTAAATTGATATTCGCAATATTTTCCCACATGTTACACATAAAAAAGAAAAAATAGAAAAGGCTGAAAGAACGACTAGCAAACGAGGGAACGTGGGAATTTACGTTACACCTTGAATGCAGCCTGCATCACAGCGCTGATCACAACAAACATGGCGGCGTGGAACTTCGTTAAAGTTTCAGAAGAAGATAGTTTGGTGGTTATTTGTGATGAATCCTCCGAGTGAATTCTACGAGGAGGGAAGCACAAGCTTTAATACGTAAAACCTGATCAGCCACCTACAACATAACAATCACTTCCATGGAGTTTTGAAATCACGCTAATGTGAGCTAATGAAGCTAATGCTAACGTGGTCCCCTCTCCTCTCCTTCATTCCTCTCATCTAAAGCTTCCATGAGATTAAAAAATAAAAACTACTGAACCTCATTTACTCTAATTAAAGGTATTAATTTAAATGGAACCACAAGTCAAAATCCTTTAAATGTTAATCTTTTTCAGTTAGTAATTCTGATGCATGTATTTCCATCAGTTCAAGGAGCCTTTATTTTTATATCAGTCAGTAATGAACCTTATTTAAGTTAATGTGAGATATCAAATAGGTTTGTTTGATAGCTTTAAGAAAATGTTTGAGAGGCTTGTCAATAGTTTTACATTGGAAAAAATAAATATCTGTTCATTTAAAAAGTCCAAACTATTGTTGATTTTGTTCATAGTATTGATGTAATGATCTTAGGTATATGTGTGTGTTATCGGTATCGGCCTTTAGGAGCTGAAAGTTATCGGTTATAAAAACAGTTATGGTGCATCCCTAAAAAACACTCGTTAGGACTCGGCTGTTGTAATGTGACGGCTCCAACGGCCCTGTGATCCCGCCAGGTTCTGGCTGAGTCCAGCCCGTCCCGCTTTGGCTTCCTGTGGAGGCACTTCGATGAGCTCCACCTGCTGCTGGACCTCCTCCTCCAGAATCACTTCCTCACCTTCTGCAGCGCCTCCTTCTCTGAGAACTTCTACGGCCTGAAGCGAGTCCCGGGTGGGCGGAGACTTCCTGGCCGCCAGTGGCTGCACAGGAAGTCCCGCTGGCCCTCGCTGCTCCTCCTGTGCCTGGCGCCGTACCTGCGGGCCAAGCTGGAGGCCACGCTGGCGCGGCAGAGGGACGAGGAGGACTTCTCCATCAGGCTGGCGCAGTCCAGGAGCCAGAAGCTGTACCGGGCCGCCGTGGCGGCGTACCCGTACGTCAGCTCAGCCTGGCAGGTCTGGGTCTTCTGCCAGCAGCTGCTCTTCGTCTTTGGAGTCACCAGGACCCACAATCCCCTGCTGTGGCTGGCCAACGTGAGACTGGCCCGGCTGGACGCTCACGATATCAGAGACATGGAGCAGAAGACCAGCAGCGGCGGTGGCGACCCAGCTGGGAGAAGGTACGGTCGGGATGCTTTCCCTGAAACTCTAGAAGGAGCAGAATTTAATTTATATATTTAAAAATAAAGGCACAACCCCAGTTCTAAAAAAAGCTGCTGTGTAAAATGTAAATAAAAACAGAATCCAGTGATTTTCAGATCACAAAAACTCAGATTTTACTGACAGGAACATAGAAAACAGGAGATGAAACACTTCAACCAAGCTGGTCCCAGAGCTCTGCTGACCCGCCGGCCTGATCCAGATGTTTTAGGAGAGAATTGAGCCACAAACGAGGAAAAGCACATTTATTTGACAGAACTCGTTCTTTTTAAAATGAATAAGAACACGGTGACATAAACGTCTTTAAACGAGCAGGCCGTGCTAGCAGGCGGCGCTAGCAGGCGCTCCGCTCTGACCCGCTGGTGCTGGGAGCTAAGCTGCTCCAGAACCGGACCTTGAGGCTCTCTGTGGTCCAGTTCTGGAGCCGGTCCAGTCTCCGGGTTTAGGTGTTGGAAATTTCACATCAACTCGTGCAACAAAATCTTTCCATTTTCAGCCTCAAACTTGATCCAGATGTCCTCGTCCCCCTGTGATGACATGTTTCTGTTAATGTTGGCGGTCTGAGAGGAATAATTTAGTCTAATACACTGATCTCTTGCCACTTCGCGGTTTTAGTTAAACGCAGATTTTTTTTTCAGAAATATATAATTAAAAATTATAAATTGCATTTTTAAAAATCACGGAAACATCACAGGATGTTGTGCACATTCTCTCACAGTGAAGAAATGTGAGCCAGCCTGGCCCCTTTAAGAAGGTGGCCTTATGGGTAATGGTGTGGCCTTATGGGTAATGTAGTGTGTGTGTCGTGGGACGGCAGAATGAAAACGGGGTTAGATGAAAAGTGTAGTGAGCATCAACAGCAGCCCAGCGTGTATAGATTTACATTCTCTGTTAACCTCCTCCTCCTCCTCCTGACCCGTCTGTCTGCTCCTCCTCCTCCTCCTGACCCGTCTGTCTGCTCCTCCTCCTCCTCCTGACCCGTCTGTCTGCTCCTCCTCCTCCTCCTGACCCGTCTGTCTCCTCCTCCTCCTGACCCGTCTCTCCTCTGCTCCTCCTCCTCCTGACCCGTCTGTCTCCTCCTCCTCCTCCTCCTGACCCGTCTGTCTGCTCCTCCTCCTCCTCCTGACCCGTCTGTCTGCTCCTCCTCCTCCTCCTGACCCGTCTGTCTGCTCCTCCTCCTCCTGACCCGTCTGTCTGCCTCCTCCTCCTGACCCGTCTGTCTGCTCCTCCTCCTCCTCCTGACCCGTCTCTGCTCCTCCTGACCCGTCTCTGTCTGCTCCCTCCTCCTCCTCCTGACCCCCGTCTGTCTCCTCCTCCTCTCCCTCCTGCCCTCTGTCCTCTCCTCTGTCTGACCCTCCTCCTCCTCCTCCTCCTCCTCCTGACCCGTCTGTCTGCTCTCCTCTCCCCTGTCTGCTCCTCCTCCTCCTGACCCGTCTGTCTGTCTCCTCCTCCCTCCTCCTGACCCGTCTCTCCTCCTCCCTCCTGACCCGTCTGTCCTCCTCCTCCTCCTCCTCCCCTCTGACCCGTCTGTCTGCTCCTCCTCCTCCTCCTGACCCGTCTGTCTGCTCCTCCTCCTCCTCCTCACCCGTCTGTCTGCTCCTCCTCCTGACCCTCTCCTCCTGACCCGTCTGTCTCCTCCTCCTGACCCCTGTCCTCCTCCTCTGACCCGTCTGTCTGCTCCTCCTCCTCCTGACCCTCTCCTCTGTCTCTCCTCCTCCCCTCCTGACCCTCCGTCTGTCTGCCCCTCCTCCTCTGTCCTGCCCCCTCCTGTCTGCTCCCTCCTCCTCCCTCCCGTCCTCCCGTCTGCTCCTCCTCCTCCTCCTCCTCCTGACCCGTCTGTCTGCTCCTCCTCCTCCTGACCCGTCTGTCTGCTCCTCCTCCTCCTGACCTCCTCCTCCTCCTCCTGACCCGTCTCTCCTCCTCCTCCTGTCTGTCTGCTCCTCCTCCTCCTCTGACCCGTCTGTCTGCTCCTCCTCCTCCTGACCCGTCTGTCTGCTCCTCCTCCTCCTCCTGACCCGTCTGTCCTCTCCTCTGACCGTCTGTCTCCTCCTCCTCCTCCTCCTGACCCGTCTGTCTGCTCCTCCTCCTCCTGACCCGTCTGTCTGCTGCAGTCTGTTTCAGAGAGCGCGGTGGCTGATGTCAGAGGCGGCGAGGGGCGTGGCCGTGTCCGTCTCCACCTCCTTGTCTCTGGGCGTCTTCTTCCTGCAGTTCCTGGACTGGTGGTACTCCTCAGACAACCAGAGCACGGTGAAGGCTCTCACCTCGCTGCCGTCCCCTCCGCCGCCGCTCCACCTGCAGCAGGACCACGGCGGCGGCGGCAGCTGCCCGCTGTGCCGGAAGCTGCGTGCCAACGCCACGGCGCTGTCCACCTCTGGCTTCGTCTTCTGCTACCGCTGCGTGTACACGTACGTGAAAGCTCACCGCTGCTGCCCCGTCACCGGGTTTCCCACCGAACTGCAGCACCTCATCAAGATCTACTCGCCAGAGAGCTAGAGCACATCTGCCCGCATCCAGATGTGGTTCCCCAGTGTTCACCAGTGGCCTGTCTCTGCTGGCTGGACCACATCCAGATGTGGCTCCCCAGTGTTCACCAGTCTCCTCTGCTGGCTGGACCACATCCAGATGTGGCTCCCCAGCGTTCACCAGTCTCCTCTGCTGGCTGGACCACATCCAGATGTGGCTCCCCAGCGTTCACCAGTCTCCTCTGCTGGCTGGACCACATCCAGATGTGGCTCCCCAGCGTTCACCAGTCTCCCCTGCTGGCTGGACCACATCCAGATGTGGCTCCCCAGCGTTCACCAGTCTCCTCTGCTGGCTGGACCACATCCAGATGTGGCTCCCCAGCGTTCACCAGTCTCCTCTGCTGGCTGGACCACATCCAGATGTGGCTCCCCAGCGTTCACCAGTCTCCTCTGCTGGCTGGACCACATCCAGTGCTCCCCAGCGTTCACCAGTCTCCCCTGCTGGCTGGACCACATCCAGATGTGGCTCCCCAGCGTTCACCAGTCCCCTGCTGGCTGGACACATCCAGATGTGGCTCCCCAGCGTTCACCAGTCTCCTCTGCTGGCTGGACCACATCCAGATGTGGCTCCCCAGGTTCACCAGTCTCCCCTGCTGGACCACATCCAGGTTCACCAGTCTGCTGGCTGGACCACATCCAGATGTGGCTCCCCAGTGTTCACCAGTCTCCCTGCTGGCTGGACCACATCCAGATGTGGCTCCCCAGTGTTCACCAGTCTCCTCTGCTGGCTGGACCACATCCAGATGTGGCTCCCCAGCGTTCACCAGTCTCCTCTGCTGGCTGGACCACATCCAGATGTGGTTCCCCAGCGTTCACCAGTCTGTCTCTGCTGGCTGGACCACATCCAGATGTGGCTCCCCAGTGTTCACCAGTCTCCCCTGCTGGCTGGACCACATCCAGATGTGGCTCCCCAGTGTTCACCAGTCTCCTCTGCTGGCTGGACCACATCCAGATGTGGCTCCCCAGCGTTCACCAGTCTCCTCTGCTGGCTGGACCACATCCAGATGTGGCTCCCCAGCGTTCACCAGTGGCCTGTCTCTGCTGGCGGGACCACATCCAGATGTGGCTCCCCAGTGTTCACCAGTCTCCTCTGCTGGCTGGACCACATCCAGATGTGGCTCCCCAGCGTTCACCAGTCTCCTCTGCTGGCTGGACCACATCCAGATGTGGCTCCCCAGTGTTCACCAGTCTCCTCTGCTGGCTGGACCACATCCAGATGTGGCTCCCCAGTGTTCACCAGTCTCCCCTGCTGGACCACATCCACTGACCACATCCAGATGTGGCTCCCCAGTGTTCACCAGTCTCCTCTGCTGGCTGGACCACATCCAGATGTGGCTCCCCAGTGTTCACCAGTCTCCTCTGTGGCTGGACCACATCCAGATGTGGCCCCCAGTGTTCACCAGTCTCCTGCTGGCCCACATCAGATGTGGCCCCACCCAGTCTCCTCTGCTGGCTGGACCACATCCAGATGTGGCTCCCCAGTGTTCACCAGTCTCCTCTGCTGGCTGGACCACATCCAGATGTGGCTCCCCAGTGTTCACCAGTCTCCTCTGCTGGCTGGACCACATCCAGATGTGGCTCCCCAGTGTTCACCAGTCTCCTCTGCTGGCTGGACCACATCCAGATGTGGCTCCCCAGTGTTCACCAGTCTCCCCTGCTGGCTGGACCACATCCAGATGTGGCTCCCCAGTGTTCACCAGTCTCCCCTGCTGGCTGGACCACATCCAGATGTGGTTCCCCAGTGTTCACCAGTCTCCCCTGCTGGCTGGACCACATCCAGATGTGGTTCCCCAGTGTTCACCAGTCTCCTCTGCTGGCTGGACCACATCCAGATGTGGTTCCCCAGTGTTCACCAGTCTCCCCTGCTGGCTGGACCACATCCAGATGTGGCTCCCCAGCGTTTCACCAGTCTCCCCTGCTGCTGGCTGGACCACATCCAGATGTGGCTCCCCAGCGTTCACCAGTCTCCTCTGCTGGCTGGACCACATCCAGATGTGGCTCCCCAGTGTTCACCAGTCTCCCCTCTGCTGGCTGGACCACATCCAGATGTGGCTCCCCAGTGTTCACCAGTCTCCCCTGCTGGCTGGACCACATCCAGATGTGGCTCCCCAGTGTTCACCAGTCTCCTCTGCTGGCTGGACCACATCCAGATGTGGCTCCCCAGTGTTCACCAGTCTCCTCTGCTGGCTGGACCACATCCAGATGTGGCTCCCAGTGTTCACCAGTCTCCCTGCTGGCTGGACCACATCCAGATGTGGCTCCCCAGTGTTCACCAGTCTCCTCTGCTGGCTGGACCACATCCAGATGTGGCTCCCCAGTGTTTCACCAGTCTCCCCTGCTGGCTGGACCACATCCAGATGTGGTCCCCCGTGTTCACCAGTCTCCTCTGCTGGCTGGACCACATCCAGATGTGGCTCCCCGGTGTTCACCAGTCTCCTCTGCTGGCTGGACCACATCCAGATGTGGTCCCCGGTGTTCATCAGTCTCCTCTGCTGGCTGGACCACATCCAGATGTGGTTCCCCAGTGTTCACCAGTCTCCTCTGCTGGCTGGACCACATCCAGATGTGGTTCCCCAGCGTTCACCAGTCTCCTCTGCTGGCTGGACCACATCCAGATGTGGCTCCCCAGCGTTCACCAGTCTCCTCTGCTGGCTGGACCACATCCAGATGTGGTTCCCCAGCGTTCACCAGTCTCCTCTGCTGGCTGGACCACATCCAGATGTGGCTCCCCAGCGTTCACCAGTCCGCTCTGCTGGCTGGACCACATCCAGATGTGGCTCCCCAGTGTTCACCAGTCTCCCCTGCTGGCTGGACCACATCCAGATGTGGCTCCCCAGTGTTCACCAGTCTCCTCTGCTGGCTGGACCACATCCAGATGTGGCTCCCCAGTGTTCACCAGTCTCCTCTGCTGGCTGGACCACATCCAGATGTGGCTCCCCAGTGTTCACCAGTCTCCTCTGCTGGCTGGACCACATCAGATGTGGCTCCCAGTGTTCACCAGTCTCCCCTGCTGGCTGGACCACATCCAGATGTGGCTCCCCAGTGTTCACCAGTCTCCTCTGCTGGCTGGACCACATCCAGATGTGGCTCCCCGGTGTTCACCAGTCTCCCCTGCTGGCTGGACCACATCCAGATGTGGCTCCCCGGTGTTCATCAGTCTCCTCTGCTGGCTGGACCACATCCAGATGTGGTTCCCCAGTGTTCACCAGTCTCCCCTGCTGGCTGGACCACATCCAGATGTGGCTCCCCAGTGTTCACCAGTCTCCCCTGCTGGCTGGACCACATCCAGATGTGACTCCTCAGCGTTCACCAGTCTCCTCTGCTGGCTGGACCACATCCAGATGTGGCTCCCCGGTGTTCATCAGTCTCCTCTGCTGGCTGGACCACATCCAGATGTGGTTCCCCAGTGTTCACCAGTCTCCTCTGCTGGCTGGTGCTGATGGTTTCTGTAACCAGATGTTCTTTGTAAATAACAGATTTTTTTAAACCGTATTCACGGAAATTATTTGATTCAGATGATTGTTTTTCATCTTGTCACACTGAATATCTCTACATCTAATAACAAAATTAAATTATTTTCTGAATGACGAGTATTGTCTTAATTGCAGTAGAAATGATTCTTCTTCAACTGGATGAATTAAACTGACAAAGAAAATGAATTCAGTTAAACTCAGTCTGATTTAAATGTCTTTGATGTAAAGACGATGGAGCCTCGTTTCATCATTTACGGTCTTTAAATCCATCAGCCATCTTTGCAACATGAAACTGCCCTTTTATCATCTGAGGAAGTACTTCCCTCATGAATGAAACCTGATTCCTGTCATCTGAGCTAATTAAACTAAAAACTGGTCACGGGGGGGGGGGCTCCTGGGATCAGTCACTTCGTCTTCATTTCTTCCTGCTCTGAAGGAAGAGAGGATGAGAAAGACGACAGCAGGCTACGATCAGCCTGAGGGGGCGACGCTGGACAAGCAGGATCAGGAGTCCTGAAGGCTCCTGGATCACATCACTGGTAGGAAACCTCTGAGGACCTGAGCCCAGCCTGGACCTGAACGTGGATGGAGGTCTCTGAGGGCCACCTGCCTGTCCCCAGGAACATGTTGCACCTGAAGCTCCAGACCAGCCCAGTTCCAGCTGAGACCGTCAGCTGATCAGCTGTCATCAATGAACAGGGAGGGAAACTTCTGGAAACTTGACTGAAGTTTTTACATGATGGTTTACAAAAGAAAATAATTAGGGATGCACGATAACTGTTTTTTTTAAAACCGATAACAGACACATATACCTAAGATCATTACATCAATACTATAAACAAAACCAAAAACAGTTTTGACTTTTTAAATTAACAGATTTTATTTTTTTCCATTGAAAAACTATTGACAAGCCTCTCAAACATTTTCTTAAAGCTATCAAACAAACCTATTTGATATCTCACATCAACTTAAATAAGGTTCATTACTGACTGATATAAAAAATAAAGGCTCCTTGAACTGATGGAAATACATGCATCAGAATTACTAACTGAAAAAGATTAACATTTAAAGGATTTTGGCTTATGGTTCCATTTAAATTAATACTTTTAATTAAAGTAAATGAGGTTCAGTAGTTTTTATTTTTTAATCTCATGGAAGCTTTAGATGAGAGGAATGAGGGAGGGGAGGGGAGCACGTTAGCATTAGCTTCCGTTAGCTTCCGTTAGCGTGATTTCAAAACTCCATGGAAGTGATTGTTATGTTGTAGGTGGCTGATCAGGTTTTACGTATTAAAGCTTGTGCTTCCCTCCTCGTAGAATTCACTCGGAGGATTCGTCACAAATAACCACCAAACTATCTTCTTCTGAAACTTTAACGAAGTTCCACGCCGCCATGTTTGTTGTGATCAGCGCTGTGCTGCAGGCTGCATTCAAGGTGTAACGTAAATTCCGATGTTCCCTCGTTTGCTAGTCGTTATTTCTGCCTTTTCTAATTTTTTTTTTTTTTTTTAATGTGTAACATGTGGGAAAATACAGCGAATATCAATTTAAGTCAGCAACTACCAAAATTATGACTTAAGTTGTTTTCTGGCATGAGGGGGTATTCTTGATTTTCCTTATTGAGTAATCGTTTTTCTGATTCTGCCGACGTCACTTGAACATAACATTCACTGCTGGTCATTCAAGGCTCAGAGGGAGCGAGACACTGCTGTGTTGACAGAAATATAAATGTTATCGGGGCTATTCGTCGTGATATCGGACTTATCGGGATGACATAATTTCCTGTTATGGGCCTGATAGTTATCGTGCAGCCCTAGAAATAATGTCATGTATTGACAGACAGGTGGATGATCAACTGGAATATTCCAGAAGGGTTAAAATCATTTACAGGTGACAGGTGAGCACTGCTCCTGAACGAATCAAACGCTCAAGCTGAAGAAACCTCTTTGTTTTGTATCTGTCAGTGGTAATGAGGGGATTTTAATGAAACCAGATGTTTCCGTACACACCTTCAAACTCCAGGTCCTCGCTGCATCACGAGAAGGTCCAGAGAATCCACCAGAACCACCTGCACCTCCAGCAGTCTGCTTGATCCTTAAGGGGTTTCCAGATGTGAAGGTTCATCCGACACATAAACCGCACCAGTTTATATTTATTACCACTGAATAGATCAGATGGACTTTAACAACTGATTATTGTTACAGATGCAAATACAGTTGCTTCAAATGTATCTTATACAGTAAATTTCTACTGTGAATTTCTAAATGGGTTTTTCATCGAATCATGATTTTTATCAGATGTTTTCCTCTGTATTCATTACTTGTCATTATTCATTAAACTTTTACAGCACAGATCAATTATATTTATCATTTAAATCTGTCCTTCAACAGACTCATTATGATTATGATCAAAGGTACTTTGCTCCTCCCATCTTTCCATGTGGCCCCGCCCCCCCCTTCTATCTAGGGATCTTCTCTTCTCTCATTAGTGAAACAGATAAACGTCAGGGTCACATGACAGAAGATCCACCACCTTCAGGGTCACATGACAGGAGATCCACCACCTTCAGGGTCACATGACAGGAGATCCACCACCTTCAGGGTCACATGACAGGAGATCCACCACCTTCAGGGTCACATGACAGAAGATCCACCACCTTCAGGGTCACATGACAGAAGATCCACCACCTTCAGGGTCACATGACAGGAGATCCACCACCTTCAGGGTCACATGACAGGAGATCCACCACCTTCAGGGTCACATGACAGAAGATCCACCACCTTCAGGGTCACATGACAGGAGATCCACCACCTTCAGGGTCACATGACAGAAGATCCACCACCTTCAGGGTCACATGACAGGAGATCCGCCACCTTCAGGATCACATGACAGAAGATCCACCACCTTCAGGGTCACATGACAGAAGATCCACCACCTTCAGGGTCACATGACAGAAGATCCACCACCTTCAGGGTCACAGCACAACTGCAAGGGTCTGTGAATTGCTTTATTGAGTTTCCAGACAAATTTAACAAGCCCACTTAAAAAAAACAAAACAAAACAAACAAAAAGAGAACGGATCATCAGGATCAACATCACAACATTACAGTGAGTAATAAAAAAAAAAGGGCTTCATTAAAATGTCCACCGGGTGTGAATCCCAATAGTCACCTTCCCTTTTTAAGTTTCTGCAACAGAATCAGGACGAGGAGGAAAAAAGGCTGAGAACTTCCAAAAAAAAGAAGACAAGTCTCATCAACGATATTAGTCACAGTAATAGATTGCTTGAATAGCGTGTATTGCACATGTGTACACATATATGCACTTTATATACATGTGACACAGCAAGAACGAGACACGTATCGCTGCGACGGGAAATAAAGTGGAGGAAGCGACGGCACGAACAGAGAGGAGGCGGGAATGTGATCAGTTCCAACAAAGATGGCGTCTGAAACGTTTCAGTCATGGACAGAGAACATAAGACCCCCCCACATCATCATAGCAGGACACAACAGTTACACCACAGAACCAAACGGACCAGGAAATATACAGGACCAACTCATGTCTGAGTGAGGGCAGGAGCAACAACCGGATCAGAACCCTGTTAACCTCAGGGTTCTGTTTCTAAATCACCTGGAGATGTTTTCATGACGTCTCTGGCTTCTTCAGAAGGAAGTGTGACGATCCGCTGAGCCACAGCTGTCTGGGAACGCCGGTCCGATCCGGGCTCTCAGCAGCTGTCTGGGAACGCCGGTCCGATCTCGGGCTCTCAGCAGCTGTCAGGGAACGCCGGTCCGATCTGATCCCAGCTCTCAGCAGCTGCCTGGGAACGCCGGTCTGGGAACGCCGGTCCGATCTGATCCCAGCTCTCAGCAGCTGCCTGGGAACGCCGGTCTGGGATCTGATCCCAGCCTCAGTCCCGGTCTGGGAACGCCGGTCCCATCTGATCCCAGCTCTCAGCAGCTGTCTGGGAACGCCAGTCCGATCTGATCCCAGCTCTCAGCAGCTGTCTGGGAACGCCGGTCCGATCTGATCCCAGCTCTCAGCAGCTGTCTGGGAACGCCGGTCTGGGAACGCCGGTCCGATCTGATCCCAGCTCTCAGCAGCTGTCTGGGAACGCCGGTCTGGGAACGCCGGTCCGATCTGATCCCAGCTCTCAGCAGCTGCCTGGGAACGCCGGTCTGGGAACGCCGGTCCGATCTGATCCCAGCTCTCAGCAGCTGCCTGGGAACGCCGGTCTGGGAACGCCGGTCCGATCTGATCCCAGCTCTCAGCAGCTGCCTGGGAACGCCGGTCTGGGAACGCCGGTCCCATCTGATCCCAGCTCTCAGCAGCTGTCTGGGAACGCCAGTCCGATCTGATCCCAGCTCTCAGCAGCTGTCTGGGAACGCCGGTCTGGGAACGCCGGTCCGATCTGATCCCAGCTCTCAGCAGCTGCCTGGGAACGCCGGTCTGGGAACGCCGGTCCGATCTGATCCCAGCTCTCAGCAGCTGCCTGGGAACGCCGGTCTGGGAACGCCGGTCCGATCTGATCCCAGCTCTGCCTGGGAACGCCGGTCTGGAACGCCTCCCATCTGATCCCAGCTCTCAGCAGCTGTCTGGGAACGCCAGTCCGATCTGATCCCAGCTCTCAGCAGCTGTCTGGGAACGCCGGTCTGGGAACGCCGGTCCGATCTGATCCCAGCTCTCAGCAGCTGTCTGGGAACGCCGGTCTGGGAACGCCGGTCCGATCTGATCCCAGCTCTCAGCAGCTGCCTGGGAACGCCGGTCTGGGAACGCCGGTCCGATCTGATCCCAGCTCTCAGCAGCAGCCACCACCACCGAGGTTCTGGAGTTCTGGCCATCATTTCTGTTTCGACAGGTTCAAATCCAGCTCATCAATACTTTATTGCAGTGATTCCCAAAGTGTGGGCCGTGGCCCCCTGGTGGACCGTCATGGGACTGCAGGTGGGCCGTGAGAGGTCATTAAAATTAAACAAATGTGTTTTAAATCCTCAATCTTTTTTAAATATGTTTTTAATTACTGTCAAATATTCATGACATGATTAAAAAAAACATTTAAGAAGTAATAAAACAAACCAGTTAAGTGTTATTCTGCTGTCACCTTAACTGAATATGACAAGTGTCACCTTATTTGTTGACCCCCTACATTAATATCAGATCATGGTTCCTGGTCCTGTATGTTGATCACAGTTGTGATTAAAGGTTCTGGTGGGCCGCGGAGATGTTTCACATTTCAAACTGGGCCTTGGTGTTGTGAAGTTTGGGAATGGCTGAATTATTGAACACATTAACATCTGTTTTTTGCTCTATCAGTCTCGTAACTCAACTGGATCATTTTACGTGTGACAGTAATGACAGCCAGAACTACAAAAGGACTCCAGGTTTTAATAAACCAGGTGCAACCGTCCAAACGTGCACACTTCCCGCTGCAGTTCCTGCAACAGCCACTAGATGTCTCAGAAAGTGTATAAACTGTAAATATTAAGGCATTTGACTGCGGAGCGCGACGGCGACAGTGGTGGTCGCTGCAGCGTGCTCATCCTCACCACGGTACCACGGTCCGTTCAGTCTTTGTGCTTTCATGAACTCCAGTCGAGTTCTGCTTTCAACGGCGTCCACGTCTGTTTCAGTTCCCAGTCCCCCCCAGTCCCCCCAGCGTAGCGTTACGGGCCGCTGGTCTGATGGCTGAAGCGTCCTTAGTGTTTATATCAGTACAAAAATACAGCACTCAGCTGCCAGCGGGTCAAGGAGTCTGCTGATCAATCAATACTGTCAATCAATCATCTCACCTGACACAGAAAACGACTGGACCAGGAGCTGGTCAAACCAGTGACACTGTTACCATGGCAACACTGAAGCTGGACACTCCAGAGCCTCAGCCTGTCACTGTGGTATTGCTTTGAACAGATGTGACACAGTGGTAGCAGCTGCAGCGCTGCAAAGGCTCCTGGGAGATGTAGTCCAGCAGAGTGAACTCCCTGGTGTTTCTCCACAGTGGTAGCAGCTGCAGCAGCGCTGCAAAGGCTCCTGGGAGATGTAGTCCAGCAGAGTGAACTCCCTGGTGTTTCTCCACAGAGGTAGCAGCTGCAGCGCTGCAAAGGCTCCTGGGAGATGTAGTCCAGCAGAGTGAGCTCCCTGGTGTTTCTCCACAGAGGTAGCAGCTGCAGCGCTGCAAAGGCTCCTGGGAGATGGAGTCCAGCAGAGTGAGCTCCCTGGTGTTTCTCCACAGAGGTAGCAGCTGCAGGGCTGCAAAGGCTCCTGGGAGATGTAGTCCAGCAGAGTGAGCTCCCTGGTGTTTCTCCACAGTGGTAGCAGCTGCAGCAGCGCTGCAAAGGCTCCTGGGAGATGGAGTCCAGCAGAGTGAGCTCCCTGCTACCACTTTCTCCACAGAGGTAGCAGCTGCAGCGCTGCAAAGGCTCCTGGGACATGGAGTCCAGTAGAGTGAGCTCCCTGCTACCACTTTCTCCACAGAGGTAGCAGCTGCAGCGCTGCAAAGGCTCCTGGGAGATGGAGTCCAGCAGAGTGAACTCCCTGGTGTTTCTCCACATTGGTAGCAGCTGCAGCACTGCAAAGGCTCCTGGGAGATGTAGTCCAGCAGAGTGAGCTCCCTGCTACCACTTTCTCCACAGAGGTAGCAGCTGCAGCGCTGCAAAGGCTCCTGGGACATGGAGTCCAGCAGAGTGAGCTCCCTGCTACCACTTTCTCCACAGAGGTAGCAGCTGCAGCGCTGCAAAGGCTCCTGGGAGATGGAGTCCAGCGGTGTGAGCTCCCTGGTGTTTCTCCACAGTGCTTCAAAATAAAAGCAGCCCAGTTCTGAAGCTCCGCCTCCACTGGGCAACCCTGTGACCCGTCAGTCTGTGAGGAGTTATTGCAGCGGTTTAAGGTGAGTAAACAAGTGCCCGGCTCACATGGTCGCCCCCGTTTGACCTGCGGTGAGCCGATCTCAACGCCAGCCCACATCAACAGGTTCACCTGCTGCTTCCAGGGCCGTCAGACCCCAGACCAGAACCGCCCAACCACCTGCAAACCAGCTGCAAACCAGCTGTGAACCCCTGTAAGTTGCTACCGTAATGAAAGGCCCTGACTGACTGACTGACTGAGTGTAGGTGCTGCTGATGCTCGTGTTTAGAAGTTACCCTGCTATCGACACTGAAACAAACACGACTCCACATGTGATCCAGCACTGATCCAGACGGCCTACTTTACCTTCACTGAGGGGACGCTGAGCTGGTGCAGAGCTGAAACTGGTCTGTCTGTAGATTTTACCGCCGCGCCTCCTCAGAGTAACGCAGAGCAGATGGAAGTTGAACTGGGAGAGAGCGCCAGCTTCACCCCGCTCCATTAACCATGATAGAATGCTGTCTACTTTGGACTTTAGGTGACAGACGCTTCTGTTTAGCAGCTCTGACGTACCGGGCGGAGCAGCTGCAACCTGCTGCACCTTTAAGAAAGAAATAAAACGTAGAAAACCACCTGTCTGAAGCACGTCTGCTGACCTCACAGCTGCTGCTCTCCACAGTTGGCAGGACTTTGAAAAGTGTACGCCACGTGCTCAGCACAATAATCAGAGCTGTAAAATGAGGAGTTTTCCCTCGGGAGCCCAAACAGAAGTGGCAACGACGCGTACGAGCAGGTTTACCACAGCAGCAGCTGATGGACCAGGGCTCTTTTTGTGCTTTTTTAACTGGTGGGGAGCACCATCACTGCTCCCTCCAGACGTCCACTGCAGCTCTGTGAACTCTGACCTCTGACATCAGTGCCGTAAAGTCATACAAACTGTTGTAAAAGAAGTCCAGAGTTACTTTAGATTTTTTTGCCGACTGCAGTAACAGTTGAGAGCTGGACCACACTTCCTAAAAGCAGTCAAATAGTCCCTCAAATGGAACTTAAAATGACAACAGGTGACACGATGACATCACATGATGACATCACCACTTACATGGAAGGTGCGTTTTGCTCGACAGGATGAAAACATGAGGGTCACATATGGATTTTTTTTTTTTAATAGTGCATCAGGGCCCCTAAAATGCTGGTATCATTTAAATAAAAAGCCAAAACGACGTCCAGAACTCCGGTACGCTGACGTGAGTTCGTTCTGATGCATTTGGGGCTCAAGTGTTCGTAGTCGCTGTTTAGTTTTAAGTGTTTAGTTTTTAAACCCTCCACCTGTATCGAGTTTAAGGAGACTCACAGGAGGAGACATCTCCAGGGAATGATCTGAAAAGGACACGGAGATCAAGGTGACCTTCAAACCGGTCGCTCATGAGGTCACGTGACCGTCCCACGTTACACGGGCGTCTAAAACCAGGTTAAACCTCAAGCTAGCGTGCAACGGTGCGAGTGGCCGGCGGTTCGGTAAGTAAACATTTCTGCATCTAACTGGAAGTTCAGCTCAGCTGCTCTGACATCAGAACGCTGAATCGTTTGGCACATTTTCCTCTGACTGCTTCAGCAGAGGACAGATAAACAGCTGGAGCAGCTTTAATGGCGGCTGCAGCTGGACCGCGCTGCCACCCTCTAAATAAAAAATGGGAACGCCAGATTTAACCTGATGGCCTCTGAATGTCCCGACCAACGGCAGCCTCCTTCGATTCAACGCGGCGAGGTCAAAGACACCAACCCTGCTCATCATCCAGCCAGTCTGTCCTGCTGTGAATGACGTGGAGGTCGAGAGGCGGGGCTTGTGGAGGTCGAGAGGCGGGGCTTGTGGAGGTCGAGAGGCGGGGCTTGTGGAGGTCACGAGCCGTGAAAAACCGCGGCTCTTCAACTTCAATGTCTCCTGTCTGCAGTTCCTGCTGTTTACCTGAAGAGGGCAGTGCAGCGCTGGTCCTGCCAGAGGACCTGGAGCTCACTGTTCCCCTCCCCCCCAAAAAATAAAAATAAAAATAAGAAGAAACCAACATCCAGCCACCGTCAGCATCTGTAAACGAACAAATGAGCAGGCTGCAGTGACGGCTGACGCCATCGAAGCGTGTGCTTATATCCTGTTCAAACAGCCGTTAAAACATCAAACCTTCAACGAGAATAAATTCATCAATCCAATCTGATTGGATAAAACACTGTGTACACATCATATATATATATATATATATGTATATATATATATATATATATATATATATATATATATATATATATATATATATATATATATATATATATATGTATATTATTTTGCTTTTTTTTTTTATACAAAAAGAGAATGAATTTAGATTTTATACATATATGTATATACAGATGTAGAAAAGTGGCCACGCTGCATCTGTGGAGATGTGGCCTGTGGACAGTATTTACACCAAATATAACAATTAAAAAAAAATGAGGACTAAAGAAAAAAAAACAGGTGGTCGCTGCGGTGCTTTGAAAACGTTCCACAATCCAAGAAACGGCTTTAAAGGAAGAGGAGGCGTCGGGTGACACGACCTCCAACCAGAGAAGAAGAGAGGAGCGATGGCTGACAGAGGGACAGTGTCATCAGGTTACAGAAACGTCTCAAATGAATATTATTTTACTACATTCAATAGAGATTTTTACTAAAGTCTTCCAGCTTGTAGTGATTATTTTCGAGGCGTCTCTCTCTCTCTGAGACAGTTTTCGCCTGTGAATGTGAATATGAGCGTGGTGAGTGGACGTTGGCATCGGGCCTCGTCTCTCTGCGGTCGGTAAACGGTGACAGAAACGGG
This sequence comes from Hirundichthys speculiger, assembly GCA_018398805.1. Lineage (NCBI taxonomy): Eukaryota > Metazoa > Chordata > Actinopteri > Beloniformes > Exocoetidae > Hirundichthys > Hirundichthys speculiger. The sequence continues at coordinate 607,182 of JAGFBZ010000288.1, read as the reverse complement.
ACCAACTAAGGCATCCGGACAGACAAAGACGGGACAGTACGGTGGCACGTCAGTGCGTCTCCTCAGTCCTGGCGGGCTGCTTGCGTTGCTGAGGCTGCGGCAGTGATTTGTGGTTTCTGATTGGACGGTTTGTTGCTGTGGACAGAAAAAAAGGCACCAAGTTCCTCCTCCTCCCCCGCTCTCTTTAAAGCTGCTCATCTATCCGGCGTGCGGACAGACGCACAAGGAGACCAGCCGTCAGCTTGTGGCCTGACGCTCCACGCCAGTCTGCGTCCCTCAGTGGGAGCGGAGGACAGTTCAGTGGCGATGTGTCCACTCCCGCCTCCGTGAGATGCTGACAAGGCGTCTGCACCTCCTCGGGCGGACGGACCAGGAACAAACGAAACAGCAATAAAAAGGTGCATCCGAGCGTCTGGCGGGACTGTCCTCCATTATGTCCTCTGGCTGCTGGACGACTCCACGACGACACAACTCCACCCCGTATGTGCGCGCACGTGTGTCTGTGTGTGTGGGCACGTACGCACACTTTCGCGGAGGGAAAACTGAAGAGGACGAGGAGGTGCTAGAAGAAGGTGAAGGTGTTGCTGTGCTTCTAGTTGGAGCTCTGCTTACAGGACGGGCTCCTCCTCCATCGGCTCCTCCGTGGACCTGCGGACAGAGACGCTGCTGAGTAGGGTCGGGGATCCAGAACCGGAACCGGTTCCTGTAGAGAACCGGTTCCCATCCCTACCGCTGAGGCACCGATGCTCACCACGCTGTCATGTGACATTATGTACGCTACATGTGAGCACCTTCATGGAAAACGGCTGACCTGCTGGTGTCTGCGTTTGCAGGGGCGGAGCCAGGCTGCTCCACGTCCACGCTCAGGGACGCCATGGCGCTGACCGTCTCCGCCTCGTCCTTCTCTGACTGGCCCGGAGCCTCCAGCGGCCCGTCCATTAGCGAGTGGCCGCTCGTCTGAGAGAAGCCTTGGAGGCAGGACCAGTGCTTACCTGGAGGGACAGAAGCAGATCCAGGTGAGGACGAGGACGACTGGCGGCGTGCGTCCCGCTCACGTTCAGGCTTCTTACTTTGAATATCTACGACCCTCTCCAGAGAGGCGCAGGCTTTCGGACACGGCTTTTCCTGAGGCCACGGGAACACGGAGTCGCTCTGAGGTGGACAGAGAGCAATAACACGTGTTAGAAGTTTTGGAGTTTTGCAGCCGGGTCTTATCAGCACCACTGACAGACTCCCATCATTCACTTTCTCACACTTTGAGAACTTTATTAGCAAAGCAGCATCTCACAGAGCAGGAAGTGAAGCTGCAGCAGAGTCAGAGATTTGACTCATGGTGATCACATGGCTTCGTTGTCATTTGCAACGAGTTAACGAGTTGTTTTCTGGCATGAGGGGGTATTCTTGATTTTCCTGATTGAGTAATTGTTTTTCTGATTATGCCGACGTCACTTGAACATAACATTCACTGCTGGTCATTCAAGGCTCAGAGGGAGCGAGACACTGCTGTGTTGACAGAAATATAAATGTTATCGGGGCTATTCGTCGTGATATCGGACTTATCGGGATGATGTCATAATTTCCTGTTATCGGCCCGATAATTATCGTGCACCCCTATAAATCGTGTTACACAATAAACAAGCACAAACATATTTTCAAGTCACAAATAGATGAATCACCGGGGCTGCTAGGTCCCGGTTAACGGCTTGTGTGTTGGGTTAACCCTCCTTTGTGACGGAGAAGAGCTTTTTTTGCCGCTAGTTGCATAGACTAGCTTGTTGGAGCACAACACACAAAAACAGGTACCAGGCTCCCTTAGCTTCTGGTGCCCAAACGGCTAACTGTCTCCACCCTTGTCCTCTATCCTGCCCAGAGACACTTGTTGCCTCCATTTAAAACAACCACTGACTCACCTTGGATGCTGCGTTCAAGACCACTCAGAGATTACGTGTTTGTGTGTGTTTTTTTTACTGAATCATAGTCACAGTGCCGGATGCATTTGTTCATTTGCTCGATGTTCAGTTTGATAAGTGTATAAAGAAACACCAGGTGGATGCTGCGACCGTCTCCATCATTTTCACGTGTGAGCCTGAACGAAGCTGAGCGTGAAACGAATGAAAGGCTGCAGTGACGCTCACGGACCCGTGCACGTTCTACGTCTGAGAGTCAAGAAGGAAAACATCAAGGATCCCGTACCGGGTCTCCCAGTAGCGCAGAGACGCAGGCCTCTGACGCGTCACAGATGGCGGTGAGGTCATGACCGCCCTCCAGCGCCATCACCACCCGCCCACCAGCCAGACCCATCAGCAGCTGGGTCAGCTGACCGAAACCTGCCGACACACAGTCAGGAAACACAACGTTAGAGCGACAACGCAGGGAAACAAGGCTGCGGGGTTACCGGAGAGATTAAATCACAGAATCAAGAAATAAAAAAGATTATTTCACAAGGAAAAAACTAGTAGCTGTTAACATGAACATGAGAACAAACTTGGGATCTTACAGGATTAAAATGATTCATTTAAAGAGAAAAAAAAGTCATGTTAAGAGAATTAATTTGTAAGTCATATGATGATAAAAAGTTGGATTTATAGAAACAATCTTTCTTTTGAAAATCCATCTTTTAATCACTATAGTTGTGAGGTCCATGAAAAGAACGAGTCCAGAAGTCCAACAGGGTTTTTCTGTTAACTATAAATTTATTTCTGTCCTTTCAGACCCCCACCCCAACTCAGAGACTAAAAACTCACACTTGGCTGAAACGTTGTAGCCCCCCAGAGGAGACTGGTGACCCTCCACGGCGTCGAAGCCTGCAGACACCAGGACCACGTCTGGGCTGAACTGCTGGGCGACGGGCATCACCACACTCCTGCACACAAACGTGCATCAGCTGCAGAGTTTAACAGGATATAACTGAGTCCAGTCCAGACAGAGGTGTCAGCAGCTCAACCAACCCCCCCGTCCCTGCTTCCTCCCTCACTGACAGCCTTTAAACCCACCGCTGTGGAGGTCACCTGTCATACCTGAGAGCATCTGCACACACAGATTCACACTAAAGGCTTTAAACGCATCATTTTACCGAACCGCTGTGAGACAGAAAAGACAGGAACAAAACATTGTTGTCTTCAGGGTTACAGGAACATGACACTGTTCCTGAACTCGTCTCATTTCCTCCTTTAAACTACCAGCAGTCGTTTGTGACTGTTTCCTGGATTACATTAAACCTTTAGTTCCTGCAAACTTCAGTATTCTTGAACCATGTTCGTCACATGTTTTCATGATGTTCCTGAGCTGGTTGGTGGTATGAAGGTCTGGGGGGTTTCGGTTCACGTCATCTTTGTGACGCGATGTTCCACCGCGCTGGTAAACGCACGGCTCACCGCCACACAGCTGGACTGCTGGAGGCTGCTCAGAGTTTTCAGGTAGAGCCATCAGTTAAACCCAGTCCCTCAGAGGAGAAGCAACCTCAGGATGCTCCACCTCCACCATGACAGGACTCATGGATCTGCTGTGGTTCACCAAACAGCTGGAAGGGGCTTCTTCACTGCGCTGCCTACGTTTCATAACAGCACAAAATCACAAAGTGTGATCAACTCAGGAGCTGCAGGACACGAAGAAGCTGCTCGTTATACTCGTTATAAAACTGGAGCAACAAAAAACCAGCTTTGCATTACTGCCAGAACTTTTGTCCTCCGGTGTTGACTCAACAACTCAACAACTGACATAAATGATTCAGCAACGTTTAGTTAATTTGTTTTACCATCATTAACATCAAAGCAGCAGTAGCAGCGATGCAGCAGATAAGGCCACACCCACCTCCACGTCCAGATGTTTGCCGCGCTGAAGAGGGATTTTTGGAGCCCTTTGACCAAATCAGTAGGAGTAGGAGGCTTCACATTGAGCGGATGCTTACCTGAAGGCGGTGAGGTACTCCACATCACCCATAGGGGGCTCCACTCCTCCGGTCCATGCGATGTTCACGTTAAAGCCCACACCTGCACCTGATCCCACCTGCAGAGAGCAAATAACAGAAACAAATCAGGTCAGCGTGGAGAATCTTTGCTTCGTTGAAAGAGCATCAATATCAGCTGAACTACGCTTTAAATGTGCCAAATAAATGAATCAATGACTCTGAATCCTCAAACCTACAATAACTCACTGACAGAATAAAGGAAATGTCAGACATCCAAAATGTCAACGTGCACCCGTGCTGGAGACGCTCAGTCATCCAGGTCAGGGTGACTGTACAGGTGTTGTTTTCTCGGCTCTCAGAGCCTCCATGTCCTGACAAACAGGATCCGTGAGAAGTCTGTAATTAGACTAATAAGATGATTTCTGCATCATAGTGCTCCCACCACAGATCCCAGTAGCTGGTCCATTTCACCTTCTGCTCCCACCGAACACGTCGCTGCATCAGAACCTCCTCCTCTCACCACCATAATTAATATGGTAGTTAAGGACGGCTGGTTACAGCTCCAACCAGTCACCATGACGGTTGGTTTTAAGGTTTCAGGTGATCAGTGTGATCTATGATGGACGGAGCGGCAGCTTCTTTTTAAACGCAGCATCTCCAACCACTGACGGCTGATAAAAACTGCTTATTACAGCTTCCTGCTGCGGCAGAAAACCGCTGAGAGCTGCTGCTGTGGATAAATGCGACAGACGCGTACCTCCTCAGGAGCTCCGCTGCCAGGGAAGAAGTTTCCATCATCGTAGCGGTGGAGGGAGATGTAGAGGACGCTGGGATCACTGTAGAAGGCCTGCTGGGTGCCGTTGCCATGGTGAATGTCCTGCCATCCAGATCAGTGAATGATTCAACATTTTATCGTTAATTATCTCTACCTGCTCAGAGCAGAGGCTGCTATTATGATCTAGTTGTTACTGAACATCAGCCAATCACAGATCAATAGCTGCTGGCACAGAGAATGATTGTAAATATTTCTCTTTGATACGGAGCTCAACGTGGGGGGGGGGGGGGGGGGGGGGGGGGGGGGGGGGGGGGGGGGGGGTCCTGGTCCTGGTTCAGACTCACCCAGTCCAGGATGAGGATCTTGGCCACGCCCAGTTTCTGCTGCAGCAGCTTGGCTGTAATCGCCACTGAGTTGAAGAAACAGAACCCCCTGTGGACACACACACATAGAAACCCGTCAGAGCCCAGATGTGGGGGGGGGGGGGGGGGGGGGGGGGGGGGGGGGGGAACGTTCTGGTGGGGGTACTGACATGGCTGTGGACTCCTCAGCATGGTGGCCGGGCGGACGCACGACGGCGAAGCCGTTCTGGTTCAAACACAGACGTTCAGGTTAAAGTCAGGCCCAGAGGGACGGCTGCATCTAGAGCTCGTGTTTTTTCAGACGCGTTACCTTCAGCTCCCCCGACGCCACTTTGAAGGCCAGCTCGATGACCGAGCCCACGGCCATGCGGACCGCCGCCGACGAGTGCATCTCGTTCCAGACGGTGTCGCTGTCCACCTGCGGGCAGAATCAGTGCGGTCAGGACTAGCACCGCCACGTAGCAGATAAGCACAGACATGGCAGTAAGAGAGAGTCTGACCCCGATGCCTCCGCAGGGAAGAACGGCGTACATCTTCTGGCTGATCGGACCTGAGGAGGAATTAAAAACACGGATTAGGACACCACAAGGGTCCTCACAGGTTAAAACAGGGATCAACAGTCCAGTAATTCAAACTGGACGCACTGGTTTAAATTAAGTCTGGCTTGTAAATATTACATGACCAGACCAGAGTAAGGTTGGATAACATGGATCTGACCCAGCTATGTCACACGGTGACGAGTCCACACTGCACCAGTCCATCTGTAGATCTCCTGCTCCTTTCTCCATCACTGGTGAACCAGACCCAGAGACACTGGAGGCAGAAGCTCACTCCCAACCTGGAGAAGACCTTCTACTCTTTTCAGACTGAGGACCATGGTCTCAGATCTGGAGGTGCTGGTTCTCATCCCTGCTGTGAACCGCTCCAGTTAGAGCTGAAGATCTCCACCTGATGGTCCCAACAGGACCACGTCATCCTCCAACAGCAGAGATGAAATCCTGACACCACCGAACCAGAACCCCTCTGCTCCTTGGCTGCTCCTAGAAATTCAGTCCATCAACGTGATGAACAGAATCAAAGACAAAGATCAGCCCTGATGGAGTCCAGCTCTCACTGGAAACCAGTCTGACTACAACCATCAATGTGGACCAGACTCTGGCTCTGTTTCAGGGACTGGACAGCCCGTAACAACAGGTCCAGGACCCCCTGGAGGACCCACCACAAGACACCCCGAGGGACACAGTCAGATGTCTTCTCCAAGTCCACAAAGCATATGACTGGTTGGGCAAACTCCCATGATCCCTCCAGGAGCTGGTCCAGTGGTCCAGGACCAGGACTGAACCCACATTGTTCCTCCTGGATCTGAGGCTCATCCTGTGCTTTAGTGTTTATTTCCTTCTCTGTATCGCTCCGTCTTGGCTTCCTCCTGTACTTCCGGTTCAAAGCCCGGGACAGGAAGTGTCCAGTCCAGCTAGTGTTTACATCCAGAGATGAACCCGGTTTCATCTGGATCATCTGGCCTTGTTGGTCCAGCTATGAGAAGATCAACTCAATGACTGGACTGAGATGTTTCAAAACTATGATTACAGCAAAAATTCAGTTTCTTCAAACAGCATGTAAATGTTCTAATGGTTGTCTGAGGGACTGGAGGTAGCAGGAGTCCAGTTTAGGCTCCTGAAGGAAGGAAGGAAGGAAGGAAGGAAGTTAGATGTTCATAAAACATCTAATATTCTGAGTAAAAGTCAGTCTAAGTCAATCTTTCTTCCCTGATTTGTATCTTGTCACACAAACAAAAACCTATTTTCTGTTAAACAAACCTTCTCCAGTAACCTCAGAGACAAGAGTCCCACCTATGAACCCAAACATGCTCACAAACAGAGATGATGAGAATAAAACTGTGAAAGTAAAAAGGATTGCTTGAGTTCTGCAGAGAGACAGTTACCCAGGAGCTTCTTGTGGTCCAGTTTGTGCCGGTTCAGTGGACTGGTTCCGTACAGCAGGGTGTGAAACTCTGAATGGACCGACTGGATCTCATCCAGGGAGGCTTTCCGCCCACGAATCCTCTGCTCACACAAACAAGACAGACGCTCGCTCAGGTTTACGCACACAGAGATGTTTGACAACTGCAATTTAAATAAAAATGTATGTGTGTTTTAGGGATGGAACAGTTAACGGTATTACGGTAAAGCGTGGTAAAATTTTACGTGATAACGATTACCGTTTCTGTTTGACTTCATCTCATTATCGCGGTCGATTCCCAGGATGTGTAATATCAGCCTCATTCAAGTCTGCCAGCGACACGTGACTGTGTCTCGCGTGAATATGTAGCTTGTAACATCGGTATCGTAACGTTAGCATGGAGGAAAATGGTGATAGCACGCAGGACGTTGAAAAATGACATCGAAAAATGACCAGAACGATGTTCTTCTGATGCAGATATAAATATTAATTTATTCCATTAACTGATCCGACAACCATAATGCCGGCAGTTAGCGCCACAGCGGTCAGAAAACCTTTAGCCCTTCTGGGTCAAACACCTGACCAGTAACAGGCAGCTACCTTTATACCAGTGACGTGCGGTGAGATTCATGGCTGGTGAGGCGCTGACTTCATCAGTCAGATTTACAAGCATATGGACCCTCCAGAACAGTTAACTGTTTATGTTTAAAACCTCCTATCGTCATTCACATATAAATGCTTTACACATACAAACTGTAGCGCACAAAAAAGCACATTTAATTTTAAAAAAAGTTATTCCGGTCTTACCTTTACTTATAAATGAAGTCCATGCGCCGCTCCTTCTGCAGAATAAGTGACAGCGCTTGCTGTCACTTATTCTGCAGCCAGTGTGTCGCCAGGAAGAATCCCTGTGCTCACTAGCGCCCCCTAACGTGAGGCAGGAGAAGTGCGTGCCTCACCCCGTGCCTCTTCTCAGCCGTTTTATGATCGCGCCGGCACAAGAAACACATTACACACATATAGTTGCTGTTCATTATATAAATCAGCTAAACTATGGAAACTTATTTCATATAGCAAACGTGTTTGAACATTTCAATAGTGACATACAAAGAGACGGTGATCTGGTCTCACTACATAGCATGGCAGCACAGTTAGCCGAGTCATTGCGCAATCCATGGTGAGGCTCAGCGGGGTGCTGCCTCACCGCCCGCATCTTCTCAGTATTTGAATGGTAAATGTGAATATTCGGCGATTTTGAATAAAAAATAATCTAAAAATGGTGAAGTTAAATGGAAAATTACTTTATAGTACAAATCAATTGATAAATATACATTTTTTTTTTTTTTTTAATTTCTTTCTTTCCATGATGGCAGGTGAGGCACAGGCCTCCCCTGCCTCACCTGACCGCACGTCACTGCTCTATACCTGACTCTCAGGTAACAACACAGCGACACCCACAGACACACAGAGTGAACTACAATTCAGAACAACATATTTGGCTCCTAAACAACTGTTTCTTTATTTGCACATTTATACGTATTTAAGGTTCAGCTTAAAGTCCAAAGTTTATTTCATTTGAACTTCACTCTAATTTTTGTTCCTGATAATTGTTTGCATATTTTGACCTACTATGGTTGTTAAAGTGTTTATTTAAATTTGCACCAGACAAATAAGCTTTGTTCCTGTTATTTATTTTGTTCATTTAAAATAAAACCTCTTTCTGTGCCAGTTGTTTCTCTGTTTAATGTGAAAGTTTCATTTTGATAAGATTTTGGCTTCTTATGTTTTAATATGACAAGAAAATCACCAGATTTTGTGAAATTAATAGAATGTATGTGTTTTTTAGACATTTGTACAACAATTAAGAATATCGCGATAATATCGTAAACCATGATAATTTGGTCACTATAATCGAGATATCAAATTTTCCATATCGTTACATCCCTAGTGTGTTTATGACGAGCCTGCCACGTGCACCAACCCACCAGACGAAGCACACGTTTTCTGTTTGCATACGTGTGTCATGTGTGTACCTCACAGCGGCCCAGCAGGCCCGTCTCCTGCAGTCTGGACCAGATGCTCTGGACTCTCCCAGCATGCTCCGGGTGAATGTGAGCGTTGCCGCACACGCACTGATGCTTCAGCATCAGGCTGTCGTACACGAGCCCTGCAGAGAGCAGAGACGACGGTGAAACAGATGAAAGGAAGGGCTCTCATGTTCCACAGATACGTAGAGGTATAAAACACACGGCGCTACAACCGGCTCCCAGAGCTACGGCGGGCATCATGACAGAGACGTGTTAGACACTCGGGGACACGGTGACAGGAGAGAAGACGAGAGAGCGTCATCATCATCAGGACACGCCGACCTGAACATCACAGCGGCTCCTTCATGCTGCTTTAATGGTTTCAGCCCACTGGGCTCCTCAAATCAAACTACAAGACTGACGCTTCCAGGTAAAAAAACAAATACAGACAGATGAGAGCTGCTGTCAAGATCAGGAGCACAAACTGTTCAGAGAAACAACCGCTAATGATTAACCAGTCGGGTGATTTCAGCTCATTATCTGTTCAATAATTAGGCTGACGACTGGTCACATGTGGAGGATAATCGGGCCCATCAGCCGCCGGCAGTCCTGATGGCAGAAAAAGAGATGTGGAGCATGTGACGCTGCTGTCAATCAAACTGCTGATGCTGAAATAAATCACAGTGATCACTCGCCAATTTGCGCTTTAAGTTCCGCGGTTTTAGTTATACGCAGGTTTTTTTAGGAAATATATAATATAAAAAAAAAAAAAATCAAGATAAAAATTGGGGAAACATCACAGGATGTTGTGCGCGTTCTCTCACAGTGAAGAAATGTTGTGAGCCAGCCTGGCCCCTTTAAGAAGGTGGCCTTATGGGTAATGGTGTGGCCTTATGGGTAATGTAGTGTGTGTGTCGTGGGACGGCAGAATGTAAACGAGGTTAGATGAAAGAGCAGTTTGTTTACTACGGTTCAGAGACCAGAGGCTGTGAAGGTAACAGAAAGACCACAGTTGAGCCTTTGTCTTGTTTCGCTACTTTTTTGTGGTTTTTAAACATATTTTAAACACATTATTTAGGCTCGGGGGGCTCCGGCTCCAGTTCGTGGATTTTGATTTAAGGGATCACTGTATTCACTTTTAACTTCCAAAGATGACGGTGAGATTTTATTTTTTTATCTCTCTGAGGCCAACACATGTAACTAGTTAGACATAAACTGCTAGTTAGATGGATGGCTGAAATGTTACTCTGATCGAGTTTGTAAAAGAGATCTGTGGTTTCAGACGACACCGACTGTTGCATGAATGTTTGGGGTGAGACGGGGATTTAAAATTCATCAGTTCTGCTGTTACTGTCGTCAAATATGCACCTCTGTGGCCTCATTTACACCTTTATGACAGTAAACGCCACAAAGGTCGCCGCCAGTCAGCGCTCGAGCCTACAGAAGGACCTGCAGGCTGAAACAGAGACACCACAGAGCCTCCTGCACCGAAGGACTGGAGACGGAAACACCTGTTGGACCGGACGTATGGACACAGATAAAACACTCAATCCTCTGTTGCTAAGCAACAAGCATGGTGGCAGACGGGCGCCTTCAAACACTCGTCCAATCAGAAACCAGATGTGCATATGCAAAAAAAAAATAAAAATAAAAAACACAAAACTGACCAGTAGTGAAGAGGTGCTTGATGGGATTGATGGTGGCTGCAGGGGAGGATTTGGCTCTTCCCAGAGGTCTGTGGGGCAACGAGGACTGGAACACACCCAGCTGCTGCAAGGAATGCTGGGAAGCAGAGAGAGAGAAAATTATGATTCATGGCAGGCTGATTCAGAAATCAGCCCCATTCACAGCAGGAGCGTGCACGTCTGCGTGCACTAAAAGGAGCAGTGCTCACACCAAAACCTCTTCAAACGAGCGCAGAAAGAAAACGACTCATTCACAAAAACCTGCGTGAGACGACGCACCGTCTCCGTTAAAACTCACCGAAGCCAAACCTACTGCTGTCTTAGTGACTAAAAATCACCCCCCCCCTCCACCCCCCCCCCCCCCCGTGTCTGTGCATGTGTGAGCGCTGCAGTCACACGTGCACACCTACATCCTACAGCTGCTATATATAGGGACGCTGCTGTGTCCTCAGTGACTCATCAGGTGTGGGTGGAGACAAACAGCCACAGACACACACACACACACACACACACACACACATACACACACACAGCAGTGAGTCCAGTGGTTGAGTCACCAGCTGGTGATGTCACTACAGCGTCAACAGTTGTGTGAGTGTCTTGTCTTCAGGTGGACCCTGGGTGACGAGCGTAGGTGAGACTGAAAGCATTCATCCTTCTGGTATCTAATGTAGAGACAAGGTGAGTGAAGGTTCTTTCATCCCAAACCTCGGTGTGATCGGACCTTTAAAAGCACTTCGGAGCGATAAACCGCTTCAAAAACGAATTCATCTGAATCATAAACATACAGCCGAGCTCAGAGATGCAGGTCAAGATGAGTTCTAGAATAAAAACCTTTTACTTCCAGGAGTGTTGATGACTGCAGTGGTCTTTCTAGAAACAAACATATAAACTGCTGCAGACCATAATACACCAGCGCTGCAGTCTGGTCACCAGCCAGTCACAGATTCACCGAGGTGGAGCAACCAAACCACCGCTTAGACGTGTTTCAGTCATTCACAGCTGTCAAACCTCTTTGTAGTGCTGGGTGGTGTATACCGGTTCATACCGAATACCGGTGCTTTATTTTTCCTATGCTATGAATTTTTCATATACATAATACCGGTGAGTTTGTACTGTAGCGTACACAACGTTGGGAACGCCGCGCGGCGGAACGTAAGTGCTGCAGAACATTGTTTGACAGGGGACTGTTTTGCAGTTGCACTGGAGGCACAACACGCTACTAGTTTCTGGTTAAACAGTGATGGATGCTAAAAGAGAAAGTCCCAAAGTGGAAGCTCCAGAACGGCAACATGAGACTGAGGAACTTCTTCCTGAACCAGGAGCCGTGGATTTAAAAAAGACGACGTCCAACAAACTACAATAATCTGCAACTACAATAATCTGACTAGACTAGACTAGACTGGGCTGGACTAGACTAGACTAGACTAGACTGACTAGACTAGACTAGACTGGACTGGACTAGACTAGACTAGACTAGACTAGACTAGACTAGACTGACTGACTAGACTAGACTAGACTAGACTAGACTAGACTGCGCTGGACTAGACTAGACAAGACTAGACTAGACTAGACTAGACTAGACTAGACTGGACTGGACTGACTGAGGACTGGACTAGACTAGACTAGACTAGACTAGACTAGACTGTGCTGGACTAGACTAGACTAGACTAGACTAACTAGACTGGCTGGACTAGACTAGACTAGACTAGACTAGACTAGACTAGACTGACTAGACTAGACAAGACTAGACTAGACTAGACTAGACTGCGCTGGACTAGACTAGACTAGACTAGACTAGACTAGACAAGACTAGACTAGACTAGACTAGACTGACTACTGACAAGACTAGACTAGACTAGACTAGACTGACTAGACTACTAGACTAGACTACTGGACTAGACTAGACTAGACTAGACTAGACTGCACGCTGGACTAGACAAGACTAGACTAGACTAGACTGCGCTGGACTAGACTAGACTAGACTAGACTAGCTAGACTAGACTAGACTAGACTGCGCTGGACTAGACTGGACTAGACTAGACTGGACTAGACTGGACTAGACTGGACTGACTGGACTAGACTAGACTAGACTAGACTAGACTAGACTGGACTTGACTGGACTGGACTGGTCCTCTACATAAACGGCCTTGAGATGACTTTTGCTGTGATTTGATCGACACAGATCAGAGTGGGATGAACAGAACCGAAGTGAATCCAGTATCAGTACCAGTCAACCCATCAGAAGCTCCTAATGCCAGAATATCATCACGTGAAATGATAAAGTTAACAGGAGAAGCTTCTCCAACGTCCCTGTTAAACACGGAGAGAAAAAAGCTTCATCTCTGTTTCTGAACTGGGTCTCTGGGACGTCGAATCTCGGCTCATCAGTTACATGTAGTTTTACTGGGCAGTGAAGAAACACTCCATGTAGCAGAAATCAAAAGGACGACAGCAGTGCGGAGCAGCTGTGGAGTTTTACAGCCTGACTGAAGCATCATCAGGTTTAAACAGGAGGAAGAGGACAGCTATTAGCAGAGATGAGTCAGGTATCTGCACCACAACAACCTCTGTAACGGCACAAACACACCGACATGTCAGCTGCTGATGCACTTCTGTGATTCATCGCTCCGTGGGACGATGCTACGTAGACAACATGTCCTCAGCATTTTCCACCAGGACTGTCAGTTTGTTGTTTCATTTCCTTTAATCACCTCCACTATTAACTTCATATTCCCTTTTAAATCCCTGGATTCCAGTATCTTAGGAGGAGCTTAGCGGTATTAGAGCTGTGATGCATGATACAGATATAAGAGGAGATAAACTGATATCCTGCAACATCCTCCGTCTCCACAGAGGACGTCCTAACCTGCATGTAGCTCCCCCTCTCGTCCTCCTCGCTCTCCCTCAGCTGGATGACGTCGTCGTCCTCCTCTTCCTCGTCCAGCTCGCTCTCCGTACTCTCCCCTTTGGCGTGCATGCTCCTGTGCTCCTCTTCGCCCTTCACGTAGGTCCCGAGTCGCTCGGATGAGTGCGTGCTGTCGTCAGATCCCTCTTTCTGAAGTCTAAACGAAAGGAGAGTCCTTAAAAGACTCAACAACGTAGACGCCAACCAAGCCAGTAGAAATGAAGAACGGCGTACCTGTTGACGCCCAGGTCTTCATCGTCCTCCTGCATGTCGTTGGTCTCTGTTAGCTCCTCCTCCGTCTCCTCTGGGTGAGTGGGTGGTGGTCTGGGAAGGTCTGTCCCCTTTGACAGCATCTGCACACACACACAGTTATGTTGCTGTGTAGATCTGTGTGTGTGTGTGGGGGGGGGGGGGGGGGGGGGGTACCTTGTAGTGTTTCTCCAGGAAGTGCTGGTGCTGTTGCTGGACCACCAGCTGCTGCAGGGCTTGAGGGGACTGGGGCAGCGGCGCGCTCTGCGTCCGGGCCAGCGGCCGATGGCGAGGCAGCTTGCTGACTGACCGCATGCCAGTGGTCACGCCCCTTTCTGCAGTGACCAGCGGTGACTGGTTGTACATGGGGACTGGGTGGGGGGAGGGTAACACCACAAAGACAACGATTACACATACTGTAACGTGTGCAGGGGGTACCGTGCGTGTTCGTGCTCAGCGTGTCATCGCCACCTAGCATCGCCGTCTGCTGCCGGGCCTGCTCCAACAGCAGCACGTGCTGCAGCAGCGAGGAATGGGCCGAGTGGGAGGTGGGGGGCGGAGCGTCCACGTCCAGTCCTGCACCTCCAGAGGATGCAAGACACATTATTTCATCAAGTAATCGATTACACTTAAAGATCATTAGACACAACGGTAAAGCTTACCTGCCGCGAGGGAGGACGTGGACAGGAACTTCCCTGTCAGAGCTCCGCCTCCTCGCATGGATTGGACGGCTTGACGCTCTGCGTCTTGTTGGGTCGTCAGTTTCTGGGCGGGCTGTGGGAGGAGCAGAAAACAGAGCGTCACGACAGAGACGCTGAGCGATGGAGCCGACTGGAGGTTGTCCTTAATCTTAAAGAGGACGTTTGAAAAAACTGAATTCTCCTGGCCGGAGGGCACATCGGATATTTGGATAAAAAAACGACGTTACGTGAACGTAACATTCACTTCTGGTCATTCAAGGCTCAGAGGGAGCGAGACACTGCTGTGTTGACAGAAATATATATGTTATTCGTCATGATATTGGACTTATCGGGATGACAACATAATTTCCTGTTATCGGCCCGATAGCTATCGGCCCGATAGTTATCGGGTCGATAATTATCGTGCACCCCTAACCCTGCCACTCAGTTTACGACCTCAACCATCCCAATTTACAAGACGTTATGATCACAGATGCCATCAGTGTACCCCTGGTATCAGCTTTTATCTCTAACCAGCTTTACATCATGCAAATGTCATTGTTGGTCAGATGTGGGCAGACTGAAGCACGTGGGGCTGATGGGAGTAGGTGGCTCACGCCATCCCCGACAGCTTTGAACAGAGCTGTGAAGATACGGTCGAAAACGACAAATCCTGGTCAAAAACGGTTTTGAGAAGAACATGAAACACAACAGCTCTGTTAAACTTCATCTGATCAAACTAAGAGACTTCTCTTGGTTGACCTTAGCAGCACAGACAGCCTAGCGCCAGGTCCAGCGCCAGGTCCAACGCCAGGTCCAGCGCCAGGTCCAGCGCCAGGTCCAGCGCCAGGTCCAGCCAGCAGAAACACACATGAAGAGGTGATGATCTGGACACTTTGCAGAGCTCCACTGAGTCTTCTACAGTCAAATCTGAGGCCACGTGTCCAACAGCTAAAGCTGGGATGAAACTGGCCAAGCAAGTAGGGATGCACGATAACTGCTTTTTAAAACTGATACAGATAACTTTCAGATCTTAAAGGCCGATAACCGATAACACACACATATACTTAAGATCATTACATCAATACTATGAACAAAATCAAAAATATTTTTGACTTTTTCAAATGAACAGATATTTATTTTTTCCAAAGAAAAACTATTGTCAAGCCTCTCAAACATTTTCTTAAAGTTATCAAACAAACCTATTTGATATCTCACATCAACTTAAATAAGGTTCATTACTGACTGATATAAAAAAATAAAGGCTCCTTGAACTGATGGAAATACATGCATCAGAATTACTAACTAACTGAAAAAGATTAACATTTAAGGATTTTGGCTTGTGGTTCCATTTACAATTAATACCTTTAATTAAAGTAAATGAGGTTCAGTAGTTGTTTTTTTTATTTTTTTAATCTCATGGAAGCTTTAGATGAGAGGAATGAGGGAGGAGGGGAGACTCCTGCTGGCTTGTGCACGTTAGCATTAGCTTCCGTTAGCTCACGTAAGCGCGATTTCAAAACTCCATGGAAGTGATTGTTATGTTGTAGGTGGCTGATCAGGTTTTACGTATTAAAGCTTGTGCTTCCCTCCTCGTAGAATTCACTCGGAGGATTCGTCACAAATAACCACCAAACTATCTTCTTCTGAAACTTTAACCAAGTTCCACGCCGCCATGTTTGTTGTGATCAGTACGCTGTGCTGCAGGCTGCATTCAAGGTGTAACGTAAATTCCCACGTTCCCTCGTTTGCTAGTCGTTCTTTTCTTTTTTATGTGCAACATGTGGGAAAATACTGCGAATATCAATTAAAGTCAGCAACTACCAAAATTATGACCGAATTAACGAGTTGTTTTCTGGCATGAGGGGGTATTCTTGACTTTCCTTATTGAGAAATGTTTTTTCTGATTATGCCGATGTCACTTGAACATAACATTCACTGCTGGTCATTCAAGGCTCAGAGGGAGCGAAGCACTGCTGTGTTGACAGAAATATATATGTTATCGGGGCTATTCGTCGTGATATCGGACTTATCGGGATGACGTCATCATTTCCTGTTATCGGCCCAATAGTTATCGTGCACCTCTAGATATTTAACACTTTAAATGCAGTGTACAGTTTTTTGTTTAACAGCCTTACAGCAGCTCACCTGTCCTGAAACACCTTAGCAGCAGCTGCTACAGTCGTGCTCCCATAAAACCAGCCTGTAAAGCAGATCTAAGTGTTCCATGTCTTAAATCTACGCTGCCATCCCACTTACGGAAACCACTGCTGATTTGGATATTTTTATTTTACGACTTCTTTGCATCGGTTGCATTTTCATGGTCTCCCACGCGAATCACAAACGACTCGGTGAGCCGCATGATGACCTCGAGCTGCTCAGTGTGAAACAATGACCTGAGCAATCGCACCAGACTGACAGACTGAAGCAGGAAAACACACCGCTGGTCCTGCAGAAGTTAATGTAAAATGACCCGAAGCACTGTTTTATTTAACACAATTATAACAAACTGGAGCCAACTGAAATATAATTGATTGGGTTTGACTGAACGTGTCTACTTTCTCTGTAAAGTGTCCTGAGATTACCTTTATAGTAATTGTTATAACAGTTACTGGTTGCAGCCCAAAGTTGAAAGTAAATCCATACATAAATTCTCCGTAGAAAGTGCACGTAGATGAAGACTCACCGTGATGTGTGTGTTGGCAGGGAGGCCTAGAGAGATGTTCGGCAGAGACGGGGAGGTATAAAGACTCAGCGAACTCAATTTCCCATCAGCCCCCAGCGTCTGATGGAGAGATCTCAGCTGCAGACAGACAGAGGAGCAGATCCATCAGAGGTTTCACCAGAAACTGAACCCAGTGTGTTTTATCTTCACTTCAGTCCTCATTCTGTCAGAAACCAAGTTTCTGAGCCGGCAATTTAGCCTGAAGACAAGAAAAAAAATAAGAGAGGATCTGTCCTCTGAAATAAGGATTTCTGTGGCCGTCTGTGACTGTAATAACATTACACTTGAATAATTACAGAAGGATAAACACGGTCTTCTCCACAGAGTGATCAAGTGTCGCCACATCTGACGAAATCCATGTGATTTCACTGACATTCAAACCAAATTTTCTCCATGTATAAAGCACGTGAGAACTCTGTGAGCCGGGCTTTTAAACTTGGAGGGAAATCCTTGTTCCAGACTTGGAGAACCGCTTTCTCACACCGGATTGGCTGAAGCCTCCAGCCTCTCTGGGATATTTTTACCTTATAGATTTTACAAATGTATCTCCCTCCCAACCCAAACAGGGACAGCGACCAAAATGCTTAGGTGCAAGTTTAACCCAGCACTTAAAGCAGCGCTAGCAGCTAGCAGACACCCTAACGGGCGCCTCGGCGACCTTTCACTGCTCGGTTATGATTCATTTGGTTTTTATTTTCTCATGCACCTCAAAATGACATCATTGCAAGTTATTTGCACGCACCTCTGGACTACTTTCTGTCTCTGTTCTAACCAAAGCAAAGTCTCGACTACATGAGGCCACAACTCTCCTTCAAACTGAGCAGCGCGTCTAATCTGGACGCCACGTGGCCCGCCACGTCATTTTATGTGGCCCTCAAGAGTTTGTGCATTATTGGCTTAAATTTTAAACCAAAATTTTAAGACTCGAAATAAGCTTACACTGCTCTAAAGCACACATTGACAATAAACTACATCTCCCACAATGCATTTCGTCGTCACCCACGACAATAACAGTATCTCACCATGAGCAAGACATCAAGACGACTTTCAGAACTGATGGACTTCAGAAAAACCTCTACAAACTAACCCCAACATGTCCAAGAAAAGATAAATTGATGCACAAGGAAGACAGTTTCATGAACGATGACAAAACAAATACAAGTTTGTACCTCAAGGTGAAAAAAACAGTGTCTTTTGTGTTATGAGGCAGGTGTCAGTTGTGAAAGAGTTTAATCTATGTCGGCATTTTGACAACAAACACAGAGCTAAGTATGCTAAAGTTAGCCTACAAGAAAAATGAAGAATCGCTTTCGCTTCTGAAACCAAGGTAATGGATACTCTGAGTGATGTTTACAGAGTCCGTTACTATGGCAACAGACTCACAGAGTAGGTTTACAATCACAAACCCTGAATTTAATATAATAATGAGTTAAATATTTGAAACTTTAATACATAATAAATACAGAAACAGTTATTTAACAATATAATAAGGTGTAGTTTAATTTATTTTGATTTATATTGCATTTTGTTACATTCATGCCGTCAATCTGGCCCTTCGAGGGCCACCACGATACTGATGTGGCCCTCAGTGAAAATGAGTCTGACACCTCTGGCTTAAAGGATCATAAATGCAGAAGGACAAACGTGAAGATGCAGCAAAATCAGAAACCACAACCTTGTACAAAAATAAATAAATAAATACTGCTGTGGACACTAAAAACTGAACCCAATTAAAACCGTTTTCAGTTGAATTTCTCCTCATTAAGAACTCTGGTTGTCTCGTTTTCTGTGAACTGCAGGGGGCGCACTGGAGCCGTGTGTTCACGCTCAGGAAACATCCCTGTAAAAACAGAACCGGTTTCTGTCGGCGAGGCCGTGCACACGTACCTCGGTCTGGATGTTGGGGACGGATCCCGTGCTGCCGTTGGCGATCGCAGTATTGGAGCTGTTGGGACTGCTGGGACCAGAACCTGGAGCGCTGTTACAGAGGGAGGACACTGGGCGAGGAGGACAGAAAGGGACAAGGATTTACAACCACAACTCTGAAGCTGACCGCTGCGTTGCTCCGGCTGACGTTTCAGAGCCGACTCTGCCTCTGTTCACCTGATATCTCGATGGCCCTCTTCTTGAAGGTGCTGATGACAGTCCCGTCCTTCCTGCGCAGGAGTGGGGAGCTCCGCCTCTCCGCCACCTTCTGCTTCAACCGGGAGCGCACCTTTAGGTTCGGCTCTGAGACTGGACGGGTCAGAGACGGGGACAAGACAAGAGACCTTTCACTGAGGTCCATTCAGAACATGCTCGACACGAAAGAAGAAAATTAAAAACAGCCGCTGTAACGTGTTGGCGGTTAGTGTGTCATCCTTTATTTTCTCAGAGTCTTCTCCAGCACATCCCAAAGTTTCTCAGTGAAGTCAGGCTCTAAAAACACTCATCATCTGAGCCTGACGAGTCCTGACAGCGCCATGTTGGAACATGTCCGTGCCATCAGGATACAACCAAAGACAGCGGGCCTCGTCTCCTGGGAACACAGCATGGGTGCATCCATCCTGACAACTGGGGCGAGCCTGGATCAGAGTAATGCTGCCCCCGTATACCAGCATTAGACATGACAGGTGCCACCCTTAATCCACGGCTCTTCTGTATAAATCTGGACTTTTCCACAGCTCAGAGTCCAACCTCTGCAGCAGGACTGAAGCCTTATTAATAAATTAGCCCCTCTGATAAGGTCCTACTACTGTCCCTTGCGTTACCTATAATGAGGAAATTTTGCTCATTTTGCTATTAGACGTTACTGTGTGCTCTACTGTTGATTTTATTTAATTAGATGTCACCAAATGTAAGTCTTCAAGGCTTCAAGTCCTTCAGGAGTTACTGGGTGGGTTCTTCCTTCCCTTCACTGAGGGTTCTGCGTTGTTGGAGCCACCTGGCCTGGGTCGCCACCTCCAGGAAGAGCAGGAACTGCTGCATGTCTTCAGAGATGCACAGCTCACATCATCAGATGCCTTTTATGAGCACCAAACTTCACAAGTGTCTAAACCACACCTCCAGACTCATTTCAGTAATTGTACTCTAATTAGCTTTGGTTAGGTGATTTTCCTGTGTACACACACACTTTGGTCTCCCCTACCTGTTTTGCGGAGGGGGAAGTCATCTTTGCCCTCGTAGCTCCCCAGGAGTGAGGGAAGCTTGTAGGATGGAGGAGTTCCAGGGGTGTTGCTCTGAGGGGGGGAGCTCTGCTCCAGGGAGGGGTGCTGGGCTCCCCTGCAGGCAGACAAACAAACACAGTGTTAGACAGGTATTTTCACAACATTAAGGGATTTAGTCATTTCCTAGAACGCCTCCCCCATTACAGCCAAGAGTGGAAAAAATTCATCCAGGCCTCTCTATCCTCCGACTGCTCCCATATGGCTGATGTAATGTGGATTCAGGTAAAAGCTTCTGACAATGCAGCTAAACCTTTTCTTTGGTTGTTTATGATCACTGAACCATGTCCAGATCCCTCTGAGTAGACCTCTTCAGACAGGAAACACCACCCATGGGTCAACACTACTCATCCTGCTGCGAAAGCAACACTGGGAAAACCCAGTTCCTGACACTGATGTCAATGATAGTTTGGCACTCGCCCACATCCCTCAAGATTTCTGCAGACCAGTCGTAACCTCCTATACCTGCTCCTATACCTGCTCCTATACCTGCTCCTATACCTGCTCCTATACCTGCTCTATACCTGCTCCTATACCTGCTCTAATAACTGCATCTATACCTGCTCCTATACCTGCTCCTATACCTGCTCCTATAACTGCTCCTATACCTGCTCCTATACCTGCTCCTATACCTGCTCTAATAACTGCATCTATACCTGCTCCTATACCTGCTCCTATCCCTGCTCCTATAACTGCTCCTGCCCTATACCTGCTCCTATACCTGCTCCTATCCTGCTCCCTATACCTGCTCCTATAACTGCTCCTGCTCCTGCTCCTATACCTGCTATAACTGCTCCTATACCTGCTCCTATACCTGCTCCTATAACTGCTCCTATAACTGCTCCTATACCTGCTCCTATACCTGCTCCTATACCTGCTCCTATACTGCTCCTATACCTGCTCCTATACCTGCTCCTATACCTATACCTGCTCTAATAACTGCATCTATACCTGCTCCTATACCTGCTCCTATACCTGCTCCTATAACTGCTCCTATACCTGCTCCTATACCTGCTCCTATACCTGCTCCTATAACTGCTCCTATACCTGCTCCTATACCTGCTCCTATAACTGCTCCTATACCTGCTCCTATAACCTGCTCCTATACCTGCTCCTATACCTGCTCCTATAACTGCTCCTATACCTGCTCCTATACCTGCTCCTATACGCTCCTATACCTGCTCCTATAATGCTCCTATATACCTGCTCCTATAACTGCTCCTATACTGCTCCTATAACTGCTCCTATACCTGCTCCTATACCTGCTCCTATACTGCTCCTATACCTGCTCCTATCCTGCTCCTAACTGCTCCTATACTGCTCCTATACCTGCTCCTATACCTGCTCCTATAACTGCTCCTATACTGCTCCTATAACTGCTCCTATACCTGCTCCTATACCTGCTCCTATACCTGCTCCTGTATGCTCCTATAACCTGCTCCTATACCTGCTCCTATACTGCTCCTGCTCCTATACTGCTCCTATACTGCTCCTATACCTGCTCCTATACTGCTCCTATAACTGCTCCTATACTGCTCCTATACCTGCTCCTATACCTGCTCCTGTAACTGCTCCTATAACTGCTCCTATACCTGCTCCTATACTATAACCTGCTCCTATAACTGCTCCTATAACCTGCTCCTATAGCTCCTAGCTCCCTATACCTGCTCCTATACCTGCTCCTATACCTGCTCCTATAACTGCTCCTATAACTGCTCCTATACCTGCTCCTATACCTGCTCCTATACCTGCTCCTATAACTGCTCCTATACCTGCTCCTATAACTGCTCCTATACCTGCTCCTATAACTGCTCCTATACCTGCTCCTATAACTGCTCCTATACCTGCTCCTATACCTGCTCCTATACCTGCTCCTATAACTGCTCCTAGCTCCTATGCTCCTATACCTGCTCCTATGCTCCTAACTGCTCCTATACCTGCTCCTCCTGCCTCCTATACTGCTCCTATCCTATGCTCCTAACTGCTCCTTACCTGCTCCTATACCTGCTCCTATAACTGCTCCTATACCTGCTCCTATACCTGCTCCTATACCTGCTCCTATAACTGCTCCTATACCTGCTCCTATAACTGCTCCTATAACTGCTCCTGTAACTGCTCCTATACCTGCTCCTATACCTGCTCCTATAACTGCTCCTGCTATACTGCTCCTATAACTGCTCCTATACCTGCTCCTATACCTGCTCCTATAACTGCTCCTATAACTGCTCCTGTAACTGCTCCTATAACTGCTCCTATACCTGCTCCTATACCTGCTCCTATACCTGCTCCTATAACTGCTCCTATAACTGCTCCTATAACCTCTGCTCCTATAACTGCTCCTATACCTGCTCCTATACTGCTCCTATAACCTGCTCCTATACCTGCTCCTATACCTGCTCCTATCCTGCTATCCTGCTCCTATAACTGCTCCTATGCTAACTGCTCTATACCTGCTCCTATACCTGCTCCTATAACTGCTCCTATAACTGCTCCTATACCTGCTCCTATACCTGCTCCTATAACTGCTCCTATACTGCTCCTATACCTGCTCTCCTATAACTGCTCCTATACTGCTCCTATACCTGCCCTCCTATACCTGCTCCTATAACTCCTATAACTGCTCCTGCTCCTGCTCCTGTACTGCTCCTATACTGCTCCTATACCTGCTCCTCTCTATACCTGCTCCTATAACTGCTCCTATACCTGCTCCTATACCTGCTCCTATAACTGCTCCTGCTCTGCTCCTATAACTGCTCCTATGCTCCTATACCTGCTCCTATAACTGCTCCTGCTCCTATAATGCTCCTATAACCTGCTCCTATACCTGCTCCTATACCTGCTCCTATACTGCTCCTATACCTGCTCCTATAACTGCTCCTATACCTGCTCCTATACTGCTCCTATACCTGCTCCTATACCTGCTGCTCCTATACCCTGCTCCTATAACTGCTCCTATACTGCTCCTATACCTGCTCCTATAACTGCTCCTATACCTGCTCCTATAACTGCTCCTATACCTCCTGCTCCTATACCTGCTCCTATACTGCTCCTGCTCCATAACTGCTCCTATAACCTGCTCTATAACTGCTGCTCCTATACCTGCTCCTATAACTGCTCCTATACTGCTCCTATAACTGCTCCTATACCTGCTCCTACCTGCTCCTATACCTGCTCCTATACCTGCCTCCTATACCTGCTCCTATACCTGCTCCTATAACTGCTCCTATAACCTGCTCCTATACCCTCCTATACCTGCTCCTATATACTGCTCCTATACCTGCTCCTATACTGCTCCTATACCTGCTCCTATAATACTGCTCCTATACCTGCTCCTATATACTGCTCCTATACCTGCTCCTATAACTGCTCCTATACCTGCTCCTATACCTGCTCCTATACCTGCTGCTCCTATGCTCCTATAACTGCTCCTGCTATACTGCTCCTATACTGCTCCTATACTCCTATACCTGCTCCTATAACTGCTCCTATAACTGCTCCTGTAACTGCTCCTATACCTGCTCCTATACCTGCTCCTATACCTGCTCCTATAACTGCTTGGATAGATGGATGGATACATGGATGGATTGATGGATGGATGAATGTATTGATGGATGCTGGATGGATAAATTGATGGATGGATGGATGGATGGATGATGGATAGATGGATGGATGGATGGATACATGGATGGATGGATGGATGGATGCATGGATGGATGTATGGTTGGATGGATGGATGCATAGATGGATGGATGGATGGATGGATGGACAAATGCATTGACTGATGGATGAATGGATGAACAGATGCATGGACAGATGGATGGATGGATGCATGGAATGTTGGATGGATAGATGGATGGATGGATGAATGGATGCATGGACAGATGGATGGATGCATGGATAGTTGGATGGATAGATGGATGGAAGGATGAATGGATGGATGCATGGATAGTTGGATGGATGGATGAATGGATGGATGCATAGATGGATGGATTGATAGATGGATGGATGGATGGATGGATGGATGGATGGATGGATGGATGGATGGATGCATGGATGGATGCATAAATGGATGGATTGATGGATGGATGAATTGATAGATGGATGGATGAACAGATGCATGGACAGATGGACGGATGGATGCATGGAAAGTTGGATGGATAGATGGATGGATGGATGAATTGATGGATGGATGGATGGATAAATTAATAGATGGATGGATGGATGGATGCATGGATGGATGGATGTATGGATGGATGCATAAATGGATGGATTGATGGATGGATAAATTGACAGATGGATGGATAGATGGATGGATGGATGAATGGATGGATAGATGCATTGACTGATGCATGGATGGATGCATAAATGGATGGATTGATGGATGGATAAATTGATAGATGGATGGATGGATGGATGGATGGATGGATGGATGGATTGATGGATGGATAAATTGATAGATGGATGGATAGATGGATGGATGAATAGATGCACTGACTGATGGATGGATGGATGAACAGATGCATGGACAGATGGATGGACGGATGGATACATGGATAAATTGATGGATGGATGCACTGACTGATGGATGGACGGACTGACAGATGGATGGATGAACAGATGCATGGACGGATGGATGGATTGATGGATGGATAAATTGATAGATGGATGGATGGATGGATGGATGGATGGATAAATTGATAGATGGATGCATGGATGGATGGACTGATGGATGGATAAATTGATAGATGGATGGATGGATGGATGGATAGATGCATTGGCTGATGGATGGATTGATGAACAGATGCATGGACAGATGGATGGATGGATGGATAAATTGATAGATGGATGGATGGATGGATACATGGATAAAGTGACGGATGAATAACTGTAACCAGAATAACTGTAATCCTCACCAGCCCTTGGGGGAGAAGGAATGGTTTTAATGGATGGATGGATGGATGGATGGATAAATTGATAGATGGATGGATGGATGGATACATGGATAAAGTGACGGATGAATAACTGTAACCAGAATAACTGTAATCCTCACCAGCCCTTGGGGGAGAAGGAATGGTTTTAATGGATGGATTGATGCATTGACTGATGGATGGATGGATTGATGCATTGACAGATGGATGGATGGATGGATGGATAAAGTGACGGATGGAATAACTGTAACCAGAATAACTGTAATCCTCACCAGCCCTTGGGGGAGAAGGAATGGTTTTAATGGATGGATTGATGGATGGATAAATTGATAGATGGATGGATGGATGGATAAACTGATAGATGGATGGATGGATGGATACGTGGATAAAGTGACGGATGGATACGTCCCCCAGAATAACTGTAATCCCTCACCAGCCCTTGGGGGAGAAGGAATGGTTTTAATGGATGGATGGATGGATGGATAAATTGATAGATGGATGGATGGATGGATACATGGATGGATGGATGGATACATGGATAAAGTGACGGATGAATAACTGTAACCAGAATAACTGTAACCCTCACCAGCCCTTGGGGGAGAAGGAATGGTTCAGTCCACAGGGACCAGGCTCTTTCTTGCTGAGGAGGAACTCCTGCAGCTTCAGCTTCACCTCTGTGCTGGCGATGGCACCTTTAAAAACACAAACACAACCGTCACGCCAGCGTTTCCCAGACACAGAGCAGCCTCGTATCTGAGGCCAGTCAGACAACAACCTACTCTCTTTGCCTTTCTCTTTGTTCCTCAGCAGCAGCAGCTGCTGCTCCAGCCTCTGTTTCTCCTGCTCTTCATGTCTCTGCTGCTCCAGTTTCCTCTTCTGCTCCAACTCCTGCTGCCGTTTGGCTGCCAGCAGCTCCTGTTGTTGCTAACACCAACACACCAGCGGTTACAGAGTTACTCAGGATACGACAGACAACCTGTTGAAACTGCGGCGCTGTGATGGAGCTTACTTTCAAATGTTCCTGCAGCTGGACCTCATGTTGTCTTGTTAGCACCTCGTGTTTCTTCTGAAACTCGGCAAACAGCAGCTGTTTCTGGAGCTCCTGCTGCTGCTTGAGGAGGACGAGTTCCTGCTGAAGCTGCTGTTCTCTCAAGGTCGTGTCAACCGCCACGCCACCTGACAAAGACCCCACCCTGGGCTCCGTTCTGAGGTCCACTGGGCCTCCTCCTCCTCCTGGACTTTCTGCAGGACCTCCACCTGGACATCAGCAGATGACAGAGGGCGGAGCTTTTCTCTAGTTTCTATTTATCTAGTTTCATTTCTTTTATACGAGTAAAAGTCTTCAGAGAGCCTGGATTCAATTATACCCCGAAACCCTTCTGAAGAACTCTAATGGAGCAGTTACACAAAGTTGAAGCAAGCAGTACCAAAACTGTCCCCCATTATAAAACTTTGTTTTATAATGGAGGACTGGACTTTCTGTTGTCATTACACATCTGAGCCACTAGATGGACCCGCACTGCAGTAACCAGCTAGAGAACAGCAGGACAGTGAACACATGGAGCAGATCTGATGGAACATGGAGGAATGACCACAAACGTTTTGTTGCAGTCCAGAATTTTTGTTTTCAGACAGAATTATTAATAATGCTACCTGAGTTGCTACCTGAACTGTAAAGTTTACGGATTTTTACCGTCTCCATGTCTGTTTTAGCTTTTCCGCATATTTACCTGCCAATCGTCTTCCGGTTCCGCAGCAGCCAGTAACAGACTTTTCAAAACAAAAGCATGTGAGCAACATGTGTTAACGCGCGATAAAATAAATGTCGGCGTTAATAAATTAATGAGTTAACGCGATAATAAGCCCTGATTATAATAAATGTAAATCCACATGCAACTTTATTAGTAGCATCGTCAAAACATCTCACCAACAACAGAACATCTGTAACATCCTCTGGAAAGACACTTTCTTTTTTTACTTATTTTTCCAGTTTGGGGGTTTCACGTATCACGTGACCCAGACACGGGTCTACAAGTCTGGTCACGGGTCAAGAGTCATAGATGGATGTAATCGAGATAATCTGGTCATTTTTCAAAATTATTGAATAATAAATCAAACGGTGATAATGGAGGTGCCGATACTGGGCCAGGGACCGGGGGTTGGACCCCTGGTTTAGGAGACACCTTCTGGTTTGATCCAAATACCTGGTTTAGTCCAGACCAGACAGCCGTTTCTGCAGGTGTCACAGTTTTCTGTAACTCCAGGCTATGAATTGTATTAATGTCTTAATTTTAAAGCATAAAGATGTAGAAGAGCAGGAGAGATGGAAACAGCTGATCCACTGAGGTAAGTCTTCACTGCGTAACTGGTTTCTTCATACACTGAAAACAGTCAAATATGCTCTCCTGTCCCAAAAGCAGGTGAGTTTTCAGAGACACTTAGATTCAAAGACTCAAATCTGACTGGCCTCACTGTTTCAGACGTATGTTGGCTTCATACTGTCTGAAACACGACTCCCTTATTAACTGTAGTTTTTACTTTTACAGTTAACTACTGAACATATGTATTTAACAAGGTGGCAGAACCTGATTTACTACAAACGATAAACTCACTGGAGAATGTTATTGTACAAGATCAAGACATCGTCGACGTCAACGTGGGCCCAGTTATCAACCAAAGTGAGTCTTTCCTCTGCAGCTCCTTTGTTCTGTGGTGTGCCCCAAGGCTCCATACTGGGCCTTTTATTGTTTTCACTCTACATGTTGCCTCTGGCCGCTATTATAGCCAGACACAACCTAGCTTTTCACTGCTATGCAGATGACCTGCAAATTTATCTTCCTGTGCTCCCAAACAAAAGTGGTGCTCTTCAAACCCTATCTGACTGCATTGCAGATATTAAAATGTGGTTAGGGCAAAATATTCTGCACCTAAATGATGATAAAACAGGGTATGTCTTCTTTGGTGATTCAGCACACTCTGGTGATCTATCGTTTAAAGTGAAATCTTCTGTTAGGAATCTTGGAGTTATTTTTGATTAAAGTTAAAGTTAGACAAGCAAATTGACAGCGTGGTCAGGATTTTTAAATAAGCAATTTTTAAATCGTGCAGACTTGGAAAAAAAACATTCATGCTTTTATAAACTCTAGAATCGATTATTGTAATGCTTTGTATGTTGGTGTCTCCAAGTCGTCACTTAGCCGCCTTCAGCTTGTTCAGAATGCCGCTGCTCGCTTTTTAACCAACACTACCTGACGTCAGGAACACATCACTCCAGTTTTATTTGCTCTTCACTGGCTTCCTGTTTCTTTTAGAATTGATTTTAAAATGTTAATCTTTGTTTTTAAAGCCCTCAATGGTCTTATTTATGTGAACAAGTGTGTGTTCAGAACCCTACTAGAGCCTTACAGTCCTCAAACCAGCTCTTGCTGGAAGTTCCCAGAACCAGGACTAAACTCTGGGGTGATTGGGTCTTCTCGGTTCCTGGACCCAGACTCTGGAATAAGCTGCTGGAAGTCCCCAGAACCAGGACTAAACTCTGGGGTGATCGGGTCTTCTCGGTTCCTGGGACCCAGACTCTGGAATAAGCTGCTGGAAGTCCCCAGAACCAGGACTAAACTCTGGGGTGATCAGGTCTTCTCGGTTCCTGGGCCCAGACTCTGGAATAAGCTGCTGGAAGTCCCCAGAACCAGGACTAACTCTGGGGTGATCGGGTCTTCTCGTTTTCCTGGGCCCAGACCCTGGAATAAGCTGCTGGAAGTCCCCAGAACCAGGACTAAACTCTGGGGGGGTCGGGTCTTCTCGGTTCCTGGGCCCAGACTCTGGAATAAGCTGCTGGAAGTCCCCAGAACCAGGACTAAACTCTGGGGTGATTGGGTCTTCTCGGTTCCTGGGCCCAGACTCTGGAATAAGCTGCTGGAAGTCCCCAGAACCAGGACTAAACTCTGGGGTGATCAGGTCTTCTCGGTTCCTGGACCCAGACTCTGGAATAAGCTGCTGGAAGTCCCCAGAACCAGGACTAAACTCTGGGGTGATCGGGTCTTCTCGGTTCCTGGGCCCAGACTCTGGAATAAGCTGCTGGAAGTTCCCAGAACCAGGACTAAACTCTGGGGTGATCGGGTCTTCTCGGTTCCTGGGCCCAGACTCTGGAATAAGCTGCTGGAAGTCCCCAGAACCAGGACTAAACTCTGGGGTGATTGGGTCTTCTCGGTTCCTGGGCCCAGACTCTGGAATAAGCTGCTGGAAGTTCCCCAGAACCAGGACTAAACTCTGGGGTGATCGGGTCTTCTCGGTTCCTGGGCCCAGACTCTGGAATAAGCTGCCCCCAGAAATGCGCACCATCACTGACTTTTAAGTTTTTAAATCCAGACTTAAAACCTATTTATTTAGACTGGTTTTTAATACACAGTATTGATGTGAAATATTCTTAATTTAATTTTAATTGTATTGTTATGTCGATTTCAAATTGTTTTGTTTTAATGTGGATTTTAATGGAAAGCACTTTGGTCACCCTGTGTGCTGTAAAGGTCTCTATAAATAAACATTGATTGATTGATTGATTTAAATGTACCTGTCCGTCAATAACACAACAGGTTCAAACCAGTTACCTAAATATCTGAGAACAAGTGTGAATCACTTCAACAAGGCTGCACAGATGTGGGTTTTTAATAAAAACACTAATGTGAGTGGGTTTGATCATTTCTGAGAATAAAGAAGGATCTACAGAATTATTCTGAAGAAACTCTTTTATTTGTTGGTATCCAAAAGTCCTCATTCCTAACTGCTTGTTTATTTTCATACATCAAATAAACCTGGATAAAGAACCAATTACTTACATAACATCAGACAGACACAGAGCTGCTGTGAAATCCTCTCTAGAGGCCTGAACGTCACAGGACAGATAATCTGGCCCTCCTCACCCTTTCAACCTCAACAGTATTAGTGGCCTTCATCCCCCCCCCAACCCCCCCGGGTCTGCTCTGTCATCTCAGAGTCAGTTCTGGGCCACAGCTCCTCCAGCCGGACCGACTCTCCTGTAAACCAGTCAATAAACTCAGGTGAGCGCGTCCTAGTGACACGCAGAGGTGGCAGCCCAAGACAAAACTACCGCCGGATCCGAGGGATCTGGGTGGAAACTCAGGGTTAGAAAAACGTTGTACTGACCAGCTTCACCTTCTCCTCCTCCTCCTCCTCCTCGCTGCTCGCTGGGTCCTACTGGGCTCTGCATCCCTGATGGGAGGCTGCTCTTCACCTCCACAACTGCTGAACAGAAAAAAAAAAAAAGTGATTGATGACTCTGGAATGAGTTAAAAGAGACACTGCAGATTATCAGACCTCGGACACACAGACGAGCTATTTATGGTCATTTACTGAATATTTCACAATAATTTAACACAAAACCAAGAAGGAAAGACACAAGCAGAGGACATAGAAGAGAAATCCCTGCTGCACATCAGTGTGGATAAGGTTTCAACACAGGGCTGGGCAGGTAGTCATTTAGAACCTATAATCCATGTAATGTTGCTCATGTCAGTTATTTCAGTTGTTTGGCTCCTGGACTATGAACTCAGATTGTTCTGGAGGAAATGTGAGGTTCATCTGTCCAGCAGGTAAAGCTTGAAGCACACCAGCAACCTACACCAGGATGGCTGGCAAATACGAGAAGCAAGGTTGTGGAGTAACTTAGTCCACATCCAGACCAGTCAGGACCTCAACATACCTGTGCATGTACCTGTGCATGAGGAAACACCTAAAAACCTCACTGAACTGAGGAAGAACAGGCCAAAACTCCTCCCCTACAACAGGAAAGACTGTCATGAAGGAAACGTCTTCAAGCCATCCATGCAGCTAAAGAAAACATGAAGGTACCTTCATACTGGACACTGTTTTATTTTTCATCCCCTCACATAAATGACAGCACAGCAGGGGAAAAAGATTTAAGATCAACCACAATCGGATCATATTTTTTATAGGGCTGGGCAAGTTAACACGTTATTATCGTGTTAACTCATTAATTTATTAACGCCGACATTTATTTTATCGCACATTAACGCATGTTGCTCACATGCTTTTGTTTTGAAAAGTCTGTTTCTGGCTGCTGCGGAACCGGAAGATAATTTGCAGGTGAACATGCGGTAAAGCTAAAACAGACATGAAAAATGGTAAAAATCTGTGAACTTGACAGTTCAGGTAGCAACTCAGGTAGCAATATTAATAATTCTGTCTAAAAACAAATTCTGCACTGCAACAAAACGTTTGGTGTCATTCCTCCATGTTCCATCAGATCTGCTCCATGTGTTCACTGTCCTGCTGTTCTCTAGCTGGTTACTGCAGTGTGGCTCCATCTAGTGGCACAGATGTGTAATGACAACAGAAAGTCCAGTCCTCCATTATAAAACTAATTCAGCTTTGTGGCCCGTTTTTTAATTTCGTATTTTTGATCCATGTCTAAAATTGAAATACAAAAAACAGGCTTTTTCATTTTTTGTGTCAGGGTAAAAAACTAAAAATGCAATAAAATGTCACTTTTTAATTTTTGATTGAGAATTGAAAATGGAAAGAATGATTGATACACAGATTGGTAAAGTTACTGAACTTTAACGAGGACATTTTCATTTTAAAGTTCTCCCAGACGGAGGATTCAACAGAAACAAGGTTATTTGTAACAACTGACAAGTTGAACTCCCCATTAAAAGTTTCTGCTGTTACCTCAGAAATTAATGTTTTAATGTTCTGATTGTGCTGAGCCACAATCATTTTGTTGGATTTTGTTTATAGACTTTTTTCTATTTTTTATAGAAACAGGATGACATTAATCCCCTGGCAGTGGCAATAAGCTTTATTTTATTTTAAATTTTTTTAAATGAGATTTACACTAAATATGTGTTACTGACAAGTGCTGATGTTAAAAGTGTTTGAACAACAAATGTTATGACACTTTAGTTCATATGGCAGCAGAACATTTAAATAAAAGTGACCTTTACACTACTTTTGAATTCATTATTTGATTTTGCATATATAATGCGATTAATGATGATTAATCAGGGAAATCATCCAATTAATCGCAATTTTTTTTTTTCACACATACAAGCATTTATCAAAAAAAAAAAAAACCAAAAAAAAAATCCAACAACAACAACAGGATTAAAAGCGGGAGAACCGACCCCTGGACGTGGCTTTAAAAGCTGCAGGACTCTGCAACACTTAAAACTGGAAGGTTCCAATTAGCTGCTTATACTCTTTCATTTAGATCAGCTCCTTAATTTGGCTTCTGGCAGTGGAAAGAGTCTGCAGGTTACCAGGCTGCCTAATAGGAGGCAGATGGAGAGAGTTTACGAGGGAGGAAGGTCCTTTCATCCCGTTTCTATCAGCAGCTATTAGAGTGCCGCTGAGCAGGGCACTGATCCTGATCCGCTACAGCGCCGTGACGTCCGTACCTTCCTGGCCCCGGCTGACCTCTCCCAGGATTAGGCCGCTTCCCGGAAAACGGCCCACGCCGCAGCTCGCTGGGATGGCGGGACGCTTCCTGTCCGTCAGCCGGGGAGGAAATTCAATTAAGGCTCACTTTGAGCGTGGGGTGTGACCGCGTACCTGGCGTCGGATTGGTCACCTCCCACTCTGGCACGCTCGCTTTCTGCATCTCAAATAGCCTCTAAGCTCATCAAACACCAACAGAGCCGGTTAGCTCTGTCCTGGAGGATTTGACAAGTTTGGCCTGAGAACGTAACAGATATAATAAGAGGGGAGACTCAGTTCACCTGTCAAATGCAGAGCTGTTTACCTGACACACATGCACACACTAGGGATGTAACAATATGGAAAATCTAATATCTCGATTCGGTAATCGTTATCGCGTAAAATTTTACTGCGCTTTACTGTAATACCGGTAACCGTTCCATCCCAAACACACACACACACACACACACACATATGCATATGTACATAAAGCAGCAGTCTAGTTTCAGATCTACTGGTTTGTTTTACTAAGTTACTCAGTTTAGTCAATATGGCTGCGCAAAGAAAACATTTAGAAAAAGACCCAAAAAACTGAGAGGCGGGAAAAACAAGGCTGTATGTGTTACTGCGTTTGTGTGTGTACGTGCACATGCGTGCAGCCACTCACATCTAAATTACCTAAACAAATATCCTGGCGTTTCACCGTGACGCATGTGTCCACTACCACACACGCTGTCAGGGAGTGTGTGAGTGTGTGCACGTACGTGTGCATGTGTGTGTGTGTGTGTGTGTGTGCTCAGCGCTCTGCTTGGCAGGAGGGCAGCATTCCTCAGCAGCGAGCGTCTGACGTCAAAGCGAGGACATTTATAGTCTGGTAAACACACACTGACACAAAGACTGACAAAGAGGCGAGACTGAGGCAGCAGTCGGGCCGGTCGCCCTCCTTCAACGGGCCCTCTCTCCCTGCAGACCCACGGTATATCACCATTTTTTGTTTTTTTTTTGACAGGCACAACTGGATGTTAACCACATTTTCTAATCATTTAGAGGAATTGCTGCAGTAAATTGTCTTAGAATGAGTGAATATTGTAGAAAAACATTCATATCTACACTAGTATTAATACAGGTTTGCATGGCCTTCACAAAATGATACTATTTACAAAGAGGTGGCACTCGTTATTCTGATTAAGTGAAGGAATCAGAATGATGATAGTTGCAGTTAAAATACAGAACCCTTTTATTTTTCTAATTTTGCAAACAACTTGAAAAAACATATTTTGTAAAAAAAATCAACATTAACTACACAATGTAAACAATGTTCTAAAGTTGTAGCCGCGGGAGGCAACACCAGGCCTGGTGTAGCCTCCCGCGGCTACAACTTTAGCTCGGCAACATTTGCAGATTATTGTAGTTTGTTGGACGTCGTCTTTTTTAAATCCAAAGAACTTCCACACGACAGACACGACTCCTCGTTTAGGAAGAAGTTCCTCAGTCTCATGTTGCCGTTCTGGAGCTTACACTTAGGGACTTTCTCTGTTAGCATCCATCACCGTTTAACCAGAAACTAGTAGCGTGTTGTGCCTCCAGTCCAACTGCAAAACAGTCCCCTGTCAAACAATGTTCTGCGACGCTTACGTTCCGCCGCGCGGCGTTCCCAACGTTGTGTACGCTACAGTACATAATCACCGGTATTACAGTATATGAAAAATTCATATCTTAAGAAAAGTAAACACCAGTATATCGCCCAGCACTATCCCAATGGGTGATTAAAACACCCATATTCAGGTTAAAGACTTCCATGTGTCAGTCTGTACTGCAGTAATAGAGCAGCGAGGGACCCCCCCCCCAGCACGTCGTCCTGCCGGGATCACCTGCAGCTCCAGTACCTGTGTGGACCCTTCGGCCCCTCCCACAGGGGCCGATGCGCTGGAGATGATAGATTGTCCCCACCTCTCTGAGACTGACCTGCTACCAATCAGCCTAATTAGCTACAAGATGTTCCTACAGGTGTTTGTTTTTAGTAACATCAACTCCATCCTTGTTTTACATTTGTTCCAACACAAAGACGTGTCGCTGCCGTCACATTCAGAATGAGCCAAGACCTGGTTAGATGTTTTATACTTGGTTAGCTGTTTTTATATCTGGTTAGAGGTTTTTATACCTGCAACAACAACCGCAAAAAATAAAAAATTAAAAAAATTTAAAAAAGTGATCAGCAGTGATGGCTGTGGCAAAAGTTGGGAGAAAGCAGCACAGTCCTATTTGGGATTTGTTTGACTATGACTGTGTTAACAATAAAAATAAGTGCTTTGTTGTAGAAGCAGGTGATACAATGTGTGGAATACTAACCAAGACTAGCTGGATAAGCTAGCCTAAGCTAGCCCCCTGGAAAGAAGGCTAACCAAGACTAGCTGGATAAGCTAGCCTAAGTTAGCCCCCTGGAAAGAAGGCTAACCAAGACTAGCTGGATAAGCTAGCCTAAGTTAGCCCCCTGGAAAGAAGGCTAACCAAGACTAGCTGGATAAGCTAGCCTAAGCTAGCCCCCTGGAAAGAAGGCTAACCAAGACTAGCTGGATAAGCTAGCCTAAGCTAGCCCCCTGGAAAGAGAAGCTACAGCTGCAGGCCAGTCAGCGTTGGGAAGGAACGGGAGAAAACAGCAACTATAATGGACTGTTTCCATGGAGACCAGATAGCTGCTGGTCAGTAAATACGCAGGAACACCACAAGAGGGAAGATGCATTGATAAATATGTTTATTGAGACCAGAATGTAAACATGACTATGTGATTAAAAAAGTTCAGTGCTTCACTCCAACCAAAATTACAACCCTAATTTACAAAATAAAACTAAAACTAACACTGAAACTAATAAAAACTAAACTCAAGCTAAGTATTTCAAAACAAAAACGAATAAAAACTAGCAAAACAGCTCTAAAAACAAATTAAAACTAACTGAATTTGGAAAAACTAAACTAAAAACTAAATAACAACTAAAACTAATGGAAAATCCAACACTATTATAACCCTGGCGTCCTGGCGTCCTGCAGCAGTTCTGCACTAGAGCCGCACTAATGAAAATGTCCCACTTGTTTGGCCTTTGCAGGAATTTCTCACACGGCTGCTTCAAAACTACTGTGACCCTGCAAACCATTAAAGACGGTTCGATACCCGACACTACGAGCTGCTCAACGTTTCCCAGTTAGTTACGGAGGAGGAACGCTCATGCTTAAGCCTTTCTCGTGTGAAGGACATAAAAAGCACCATTACTGGCTGCAGTCTTTCAGACATGCATCACCTTCAGGTTAAGATATAAGCTCTGCAGCAACGACCACTCCGGCGGCTGCATGTCACCCACCAAACCTGACGTGCACGCTGGGCGTTTAAATGTGACATGAGCTCAGTTTTCACAACACAACAATAACAGCTAATAATAGCCCAACGCCACCCAACCAGATGTCACTTGATGACGGTCATCAGGCTGACAACAAGGAAAAAAAACAAACGTTTGACTTCCACTCCCACATAGATGTAAATCGGTCATCTGTTTTGTTGTTGTTGTTTTTTCAAAGTGTACATGAACTGATGCGATATCTTGTCTACCAGTATCATCTGGTCAGCTCGTTCCCTGTCGTTCCTCCTCGGTAACTGGGGGGACTGGACTGAAGGAGCAGGCTTCCTCCAGGTCAAAGGTCACCACCAAGAGTCTTTGTGTTAAACACTGAACCATACGTCGTCTCCGACATGTTCATCTGCGTGGGGCACCGTATCGTTTCAAACCACGGGACCAGTCAGTCGACCAGTAAGGATCCAGATGTGTGGAATTAAAGATGACAGAAGTCCAACCCCCCAGTAAATCCACCACCACGAAGGCAGACGCAGGACGCTCCAGGCTAACGAGGCTCTGATCACTAGTCCTCCACTGACTCCAGCCTTTTCCCAACACGCCTGCTCATGCACACGCGTGTTCCTGTGTATTTGTGACACGTCATCAGTCGCAGCAGAATCAGGGTTTCAAGTCTGCATCCAGACCAGTATGGCTGACATACTAACCCTAACTCCAGATGTGTTCGTGCACAAAGCATCCAGTGGAGACTCAAGTTTCCCAGAATGCACTTATGCGACATACGAGAAAGGAATAGAAGAAAAGGGTATAAGTTGTGGTTTAGAGTCTTCAGATTTGTGGTTACATGATGGAGGTCGGACTCATTTGTGTTGAAGCGTGGTTCATTTTGTTTGCCGGTGTTGTCAGAACTATACGATACACACGATACGATACACGATACTCGGCTCACGATACGATATACATCGATATTCGTCTTAAGATACATTTACATCATTTTCTGAATGATTTTAACAGGACAAAGTGATTTTGGTGACATATTGTGAGTGTTCCAATGACTTTGTTTGAATTAACTGAACTGAAAGGTAGGTGACCGCAGACAGTGACGCAGAGAGGAGAGAAAGGAGGCCTCTGATTGGTCAATTCTACATCCGCGTACAAAAGAGCCCGTCATCTAAGAAATGAGGAAGTACCCACATCTGTACGACTCTGGTTCTCCACACTACAAAGATACATATTCTAGTAATTCATGGAGGGAGATAGCGATGAATGTGGGTCTGGATACGACCGAGACGTTGAGGAAGTGGAAAAACGCAAGAGATACGTTTAGTAAGTTTAGCTAGTCCGTGATTGTCCCTCTTGCGTTGTGGCTTGGAATAACATAGCGGAGACGCGCTTCAAAACTGAGCATAAATCAAAAGTAACTGCGGCGTACCGGCGTCACATTGCCGCGAGAGTAAACACAGTCCTTAAAGCCGGCGTTTTCCACCACTGAATACGGTCTCAAATCCTGACAAATAAAGTAGCAATGGACTCCGTAATTTTCTGCGACCTCGCTGAAGTAGATGAAAACTGTCCAGCGTGGTTTGTTTCGGATCGCGCCGCGACTTCTTGGGCTAGCTCTCAGTTAGCATTAGCTTGTCCGGGTGGTGACATTTCAGGTGGGCTCGCAGGTTGGTGGTATTTCCAGAGTACTTCACGTTTGTGTGACACAGCTTGCAAACCACCATACTTTTGTCTAAATCTTCGCTTTTTTTTTTTCTTTTTAAAACCGAACTGCTCCCACATATTTGCTTTTAAGCACGCAGGCGCTGGGTTTATACTCGCCGCCATCCTCCTGACTGGCTCCTGACTCCAGCTGGTGCGGACACTCGACAGACGACTGTCCACGAGGTCCAGTTTGTGCGGACACTCGACGGACGACTCTCCACGAGGTCCAGTTGGTGCGGACACTCGACGGACGACTCTCCACGAGGTCCAGTTGGTGCGGACACCCAACAGACGACTGTCCAGGAGGTCCAGTTGGTGCGGACACCCAAAAGAAGACTGTCCAGGAGGTCCAGTTGGTGCGGACACTCAACGGACGACTGTCCACGAGGTCCAGTTGGTGCGGACACTCAACGGACGACTGTCCACGAGGTCCAGTTGGTGCTGACACCCAACAGACGACTGTCCAGGAGGTCCAGTTGGTGCGGACGCTTTACGGACGACTGTCCACGAGGTCCAGTTGGTGTGGACCCTCGACGGACGACTGCTCACGAGGTCCAGTCGGTGCGGACGCTCGACGGACGACTGTCCACGAGGTCCAGTCGGTGCGGACGCTTGACGGACGACTGTCCACGAGGTCCAGTTGGTGGGAACACTCGACGGACAACTGTCCAGTAGGTCCAGTTGGTGCGGACACTCAACGGACGACTGTCCACAAGGTCCAGTTGGTGCGGACACTTGACGGACGACTGTCCACGAGGTCCAGTCGGTGCGGACGCTTGACGGACGACTGTCCACGAGGTCCAGTTGGTGGGAACACTCGACGGACAACTGTCCAGGAGGTCCAGTTGGTGCGGACACCCAACAGACGACTGTCCAGGAGGTCCAGTTGGTGCGGACACTCGATGGACGACTGTCCACGAGGTCCAGTCGGTGCGGACGCTTGACGGACGACTGTCCACGAGGTCCAGTTGGTGGGAACACTCGACGGACAACTGTCCAGTAGGTCCAGTTGGTGCGGACACTCAACGGACGACTGTCCACAAGGTCCAGTTGGTGCGGACACTTGACGGACGACTGTCCAGGAGGTCCAGTTGGTGCGGACACCAACAGACGACTGTCCAGGAGGTCCAGTTGGTGCGGACACTCGATGGACGACTGTCCAGGAGGTCCAGCTGGTGGGGAGGGTTTCATCTCCAACAAGGTGATGCAGGACGTGTAACTGCTGAAAAGTCTTTTTGGTCTCCAGGTCTGTGGAGCTTCACCTGCTGGCTGATTATACTCTATTACATATTTAACGAGCATGTTACCTGGCAACAGCGCTGCTGCAGGCGAGCACTCTGTGTTTCGCCAACATACACATATATAGAAACATATTATTATAAACACAGAAATATATCATTTCTTTTATGCAACAGTTTTTAAGATTATAACCTCATTTTACATTGTTGTTTCTGCAGAAGCGAAATTTTCAAGTCACAACATGTAAAAAAGAACATTTATAAAGAGTTTATAAAGTGGTTGTTAAATGATAAAGAGACCTATCTTTTCTCTTCTCTGTATGCTTCTCATGAGGAACTTCCTGTCTGATTGCTCGATCAATTGATGGAATAATCAATACAGTCCCGGAGCAGTAAAATAACCAGTAGTTGCAGCCCTCTTTCTTTCTTTTACAAAACTGCATCATAAATGAAAATATCTGGCAGAGATGAGACCCAATCAGGACTAAGCGCCTTAATAAGGTCACATCCAGATGTTTGAGGCTCCCAGGGGCATTAATGACGCTGCAACGCAACGCAATAGAACAAAAAATGAACCAAAGACAGGCTCCACAGCAAATTTAGAAACTAAAACTCATTACTGAAAACTCTGCCCATCATCTTTTTTTTCTTTTTTTAACAAAAGCAACTATTGTTAAATATCAGCAACATCTGGAGCAAGCATGTCAGCTGAGTTCAATTCTGTTGAAGACTGTTAACAAGATGTGAAGGCCAACAGTCAGTCCCTTTGCTCGACGCTGGTTCTGGGCAGACGGGAACACGCCGGGCTGGCATGTGAACCCGCATCCATTTACATGTCATTTACATGTGAATATAACGGAAAAACACAGACTCGTCAAAGGGGATTTTCAGCAGACATCAGATGCGTATCAGGGACCGTTTGTTAGATCGTATAACTCCAGTAAAAGGCATTAGTGC
Source organism: Hirundichthys speculiger (assembly GCA_018398805.1). Lineage (NCBI taxonomy): Eukaryota > Metazoa > Chordata > Actinopteri > Beloniformes > Exocoetidae > Hirundichthys > Hirundichthys speculiger. Next base: position 567,079 of record JAGFBZ010000288.1, on the reverse strand, counting down.
CGTCTCCGTTTATGACTCAGGTTTTGTCTGATAACGGGACGAATGTGGACAGAAACCGGTTCGCTCATTCAAACAGGAGACCAGCGAGTCCCGATGCTGCGAGGTGAACGGCGAGGAGTTTCCACACCGCCGCCATCAACGCTGCTGTGGACAAACATTTCTGGTTCCCGTGTTGCTGCACCGTGACGTCTTTATCTGAGGAGTTAACCAAATGTTTTTCTTTATTAAAAGTCAGAGAGACAGAGTAGAGGAAAAGACAGCAACCACGAGAAAGAAATGAACAGATTTTCTTTTTCCAATGAAAAACTATTGGAAGCCTCTCAAATATTTTCATAAATATTTCAAACAAAGCTATTTGATATTATATTAACTTAAATAAGGTTCATTACTGACTGATATAAAAAAAGTAAAGGCTCCTTGAACTAATGGAAATACAAAACTGACAAAAATTGACAATAAAAAATAATGCACAGGTCATAATGTACTGACACAAGTTAGACTTGTCTGTGTAAATAAACTGAAAAAGTGCTCTCCATAGTAACAAAGAAATTACATTTAAAGCATTTTGGCTTGTGGTTTCATTCAAATGAATGCTTTTAATTAAAGTAAATGAGGTTTAGTAGTTTTGGGTTTTTTTTTTAATCTCATGAAAGCTTTAGATGAGAGATGATGATGACGATGAGCAGAGAGCTAGCTCACATTAGCTCACATTAGCTCACGTTAGCGCAATTTCAAAACTCCATGGAAGCGATGGTTATGTTTCAGGTGGCTGATCAGGTTTGACGTATTAAAGCTTGTGCTATTTTTCCCTCCTTCGCTTGGAGCATTTGTCACAAATAACCAGCGAATCTGAAATCTAAAAACTTTAACGAAGTTCTACACCATCGCTGCCCTGTTTTGTTTTTTTTTATCAGCGCACTGTTCCACAATTCTGCATTCAAGGTGTAATGTAAATTCTTCCATTCCCTCGTTTGCTAGTCGTTCTTTTGGCCGTATCTATTTTTACTATTTTTTTAATGTGTAACGTGGTAAAATAATGCGAATATCAATTCAAGTTAGCAACTACCAAAATGATGACTAAGTTAACGAGTTGTTTTCTGGCATGAGGGGGCATTCGTGATTTTCGTTATTGAGTAATTGTTTTTCTGATTATGCCGACGTCACTTGAACATAACATTCACTGCTGGTCATTCAAGGCTCAGAGGGAGCGAGGCACTGCTGTGTTGACAGAAATATAAATGTTATCGGGGCTATTCGTCATGATATCGGACTTATCGGGAATGACATCATAATTTCCTGTTATCGGCCCGATAGTTATCGTGTATCCCTAGTTTAAATTAGTACATATGATTTCAAACCTGTGTTCAACAACACCTTAATTGTTCACATGGGTCTGCTGGACAGGTGCACAGTGAAAGAATCGCTCTGGAACAGACGACCACCGACTCTGCAGAGCTCTTAGAAGTTTTCACCTGGTTACTCTGTCGTTGAGGCGTGCAGGTTTAATCTTCTGCTTTACTTTCAGCATTTCTACAGTTTATAGTCTCACCTGGTCGACAAATAAACACCCCACCAGAGAGATGACGGCGTCCTGCTGCTGCATGAATTCAGCAGGTTAGTATTAGTATTATCAGGCCACTGAGAGGAGAAGGTTGCAGCCGTTTATTTAGCAGTGAAACGGAACTGGTCTGACTCAGTTAGAGGATCTGCCCTGTTGTTCATTTACTGCTGCAGTTTATGAGAGCCACCCGGCACTGAGCCAGCCTTCTTCACCGGTCTGTGGAGTTTCCCCGTCTGGATCCAGGTGCTGCTGCTGCTGCTGCAGCAGCCGGTCCTAAGACCAGTCCAGAGACCTTCACCACATCTTCCACACAGAAAACTGCCAACTTCCTCGTCATGAGGCGTCGGTGCTGATCGACGCTGCGTCCTCCAATATGCGGCTCTTATTCATTTTGGATTTTATGATTTTAAATAGGGGTGCACGATAACTATCGGGCTGATAACAGGAAATTATGACGTCATCCCATATAAGTCCGATATCACGACGAATAGCCCTGATAACATATATATTTCTGTCTCGCTCCCTCTGAGCCTTGAATGACCGGCAGTAAATGTTATGTTCAAGTGACGTCGGCATAATCAGAAAAACGATTACTCAATAAGGAAAATCTAGAATACCCCCTCATGCCAGAAAACAACTTGTTAACTCGGTCATAATTTTAGTAGTTGCTGACTTGAATTGATATTCGCAGTATTTTCCCACATGTTACACATAAAAAAAAGAAAAAAATAGAAAAAGGCTGAAAGAAAGACGACTAGCAAATGAGGGAACGTCGGGAATTTACGTTACACCTTGAATGCAGCCTGGAGCATTGCGCTGATCACAACAAACATGGCGGCGTGGAACTGGAACTTCGTTAAAGTTTCAGAAGAAGATAGTTTGGTGGTTATTTGTGATGAATCCTCCGAGTGAATTCTACGAGGAGGGAAGCACAAGCTTTAATACGTAAAACCTGATCAGCCACCTACAACATAACAATCACTTCCATGGAGTTTGAAATCACGCTAACATGGGAGCTAACGGAAGCTAATCCTAACGTGCTCCCCTCTCCTCTCCCTCATTCCTCTCATCTAAAGCTTCCGCGAGATTAAAAAATAAAAACTACTGAACCTCATTTACTTTAATTAAAGGTATTAATTTAAATGGAACCACAAGCCAAAATCCTTTAAATGTTAATCTTTTTCAGTTAGTAATTCTGATGCATGTATTTCCATCAGTTCAAGGAGCCTTTATTTTTTATATCAGTCAGTAATGAACCTTATTTAAGTTAATGTGAGATATCAAATAGGTTTGTTTAATAGCTTTACGAAAATGTTTGAGAGGCTTGACAATATTCATTTAAAGAGTCAAAACTGTTTTTGATTTTGTTAAACAGTTATCGTGCATCCCTAACTGTATCACATCAGTTTTTTCCTCCTGGTCATCTACGGCTCCTGAAGCTGAACCGAATCAGTGGCGGCGTCTAAAACAAGCCGGAATAAACATCTATGAAGCACCTCCACCTCAGAAGATCACAAGAGGATGAATTATAAAAGTTTAAGAGGCTCTTTTTGCTTTAAGACACAGCTGCTCTTCACTGTAAATGAATGAATGAAGGACCTTCACAGCACAACGTGAACTTCACAGGCCAATAAATGATTGGTGTCACTTGTGAGCTACATGTTTTCAACACTTTGGTAAACTTGGAACCTGCATCCTGGACAGACTGCTGACACACCTGGACAGGTGATGAGTCACAAACCTATGGAGCTTCTTTTCTTCACAGCTGGTGCCGTTCATGACTGCGATAATCAACTTCACAATATTTCTTACGACACCTGAATGCACCTGTCTCTTCCGTCTCTGACCTGCTCCAACCACGTTCAACCTCATCCACCTCCATCAACGAAGCATCTGAGGACTCCCTCATCACAAAGCACAGAGCTGGCTTACAGAGAGACAAAACCACAGCGTCCCCCCCACCCCCACCCCTCCCCTCCCTCTGCCTTCCCAGAGATGACTCACCGGTGGTGGGCATGGCAGTGCTGGAGCCCCTTTTGCCAGTCAGGAGCTCCAGAGGCTGGTGATGGCTGTCTGTGCTCGCAGAGGAAAAACAGGACTCAGTCTCATAAATGGTCTGCAACATGGCGCACAATCCTGACACCGTGGGATGTAACAGCATGCCAGAGCAAAGCTGGGGCTTTAATTGGTTCAGGAAAAATAAATAAACAAACAAACAAACAAACAGACGAGCCGGCTACTCCGGCATGGCTCTGCCGGGGCGCGATGTGCCGAGGCTGAGGGAGAACAACATCTGAATGTTTCTTTAAAAACGTCCAACTGGCCAACAACCGAAGTTTCCTCTGCTTCAGCTGCAAAAGCTACAACATCAAAAACTCCAGAGAGGACTCGGTGTGCTTCTGTTGTGTGATCCGGTCTCAGACGGGTCTGCAGGTAGCTTCTGTCCTGATGACCAGCACACCTCGGACTAAAATCCTCCTCTCTGATACGGCGCTTGCAGCTGCAGTTTCCAGGAAGTCTTGCCTCCGAGGTGAATGAGGGTACAGGAGATCGTCCTGACCCGTGCACTAACAGCTCTCCAACTCCTGATGTAGCGGTACCGGCCCGCGTTCAAGACAGAGGAGGAAAGTTTGTTCCTTCTTCAGGGTGGTTCCCGACCAAAGACAGCCGCTCTGTGAAATGTAGTTACTCTGTAGAGCTGCAGCAGCCTGCTCGCCACTTCCCTCAGCCGACAACAGAAACACGGAGATGAAGCTGAATTCCTCTGCTCGGGTTTATTAAAGGCTCCTCTGGCTGTTCACCCCCCGGACGACGAGAGGGAGAAGAGAGGAGGAGGAGGAGGAGTGAGAGGAGGAGGAGAAGCAAGGACGTAAATAGCTTAGGGAGAGCGCTCCCCGAGGTTCCATGTTTCCTAAATTAGAACGAAGTGCTGGGAGAATGACAGAGAGGAGGAAAGGGGAAGGAAGGAGGAGAGGAAAGCTGGGCAGGAGGAGACGAGCGGGGTAGATCGGGATCCTCACGGAAAAATAAAGAGCGAGCGATCGCCCGGCGTCCTCTCATCCCGCACGGGAAAACGACAACCGTATGACAAGCGAAGACGGCGGCCGGCCAGACGACCAACGTTCACCGTCTGATAATCACCAGCGGGTGTGTGCGCCCGTGACGCTCTCTCAGCAGCTGAATGAACGCTGGGAGAGGGAGGGGGGGGGGCAGAGGGAGGAGTGAGAGAGAGGGAGGCTGAAAGTAGATCACTGGGTGGGAAGGAAGTTAGACGGATGAAGAGAAATGTCAACAACGGCTCATTTTATTTTAGCGAGCGTCGAAACACACACAGAGGACGAGAGGAAACAAGGACGCAGTCTTTCCTCCCTTTACCTCCTTCCACCACTGCTTCCTTCCTGCATGATGAGAGGAGAAGAGAAGAGAAAAGAAGAGAAGAGAAGAGAAGCCCATAAGCGGGGGGGGGGGGGGGGGGGGGGGGGGGGGGGGGGGGGGGGGGGGGGGGGGGGCTCATGAAGGCATTGCAGCTGAAAATAGCCTCCCAGTGAGGAGGAGGAGCCAAGGATAAAAATAGGCAAGGAAGCCTACAGCTCTGGGGTGAGGTGGGGGGGGGGGGGTCGGGGGGGGGGGGGGAGGGATTGTTTGCTTTCATGTTTCTGCATTGGTTCTTGTGGTCAGTTCTAGCTCTGAGTTACTGTCTTGTGTGGGGTGTGGATGGGTGGTGTGGACTGGGGTCTTTTGGTGAGCTGGGCAGGATTGCTGATCCACATCTGCAGTCCTTTTGAGATGAGCTGTCAATCAAAGGATGTGGGCGGGGACCTTCTGTTTGCTGAGCTGGTCCAGATCTGTGACTGCTCACATCGATCCATCTGCACCGTTACAGTCTCCACTAAAACCAGCGGTGGTGTCCTGAATTCAGCGGGAAACCACAGATAGCACCCCGAGCATTAGGGCTGGGGGATTTTATAGATTCTGCGATATATATCGATATTTTATTCACCCAAGGAGTATCGATTTTTCAGCCGGGGGTATCGATATTCTAAGCTCCCTTCAAAACCCCCGGGTCCTACACGGGTGCTCTCATAATGTGTAATTGATGCTTTCAATTAAATTAATTAAAACAAAGTCATTGGAACACTCACAAGATGTCAACAAAACCACTTTGTCCCGTTAAAATCTTTCGGAAAATGATGTAAATGTATTGTAAGATGAATATCGATATATATCGTATCGTGAGCCGAATATTGTGTCGTATCGTATCGCGGGATTAGTGTATCGCTACAGCCCTACCGAGCATCATGGCTGATCTGCTATAATCACCACCAAATGAACCGTCAGAGAACTGGGCTGAAATACTAAGTTTTAGTTTAGTTATTCGTTTCAGTGTTAGTTTTAGTTTTAGTTTGTAAATTAGGGTTGTAATTTTGGTTCGAGTGAAGCACCTGAACTTTTTGAAGGCTATCGAATCAATATTTAATATCAATATTTATCAATGCGTCTTCCCTCTTGTGGTGTTCCTGCGTATTTACTGACCAGCAGCTATCTGGTCTCCATGGAAACAGTCCATTATAGTTGCTGTTTTCTCCCGTTCCTTCCCAACGCTGACTGGCCTGCAGCTGTAGCTTCTCTTTCCAGGGGGCTAGCTTAGGCTAGCTTATCCAGGTAGTCTTGGTTAGCCTTCTTGTGCGAGCTTTTCAACTGGACTTTCAGATTCATGAGTTTTTCTCCTTCAGAAGTATTCCACACATTGTATCACCTGCTTCTACAACAAGGCACTTATTTTTATCGTTAACAGTCATAGTCAAAGAAATCCCAAATAGGACTGAGACGCTTTCGTTAACAATAATAACCTTGCTCTACTGAGCATGCTCAGTAGAGCAAGGTTATTATTGTTAACGAAAATGTTTTTTTAATTCTAGTTTTCGTTATTTTGTTCGTTTTCGTTAACGATAATAACCTTGCTCTACTGAGCATGCTCAGTGTTAGCTGCTTAGTTAAATAAAACACAAAGGAACTTGGGTAAATGGACTGGATTTATCTGGAACTTTTTTTCAATCCTGTTGATCACGAACAGTTTCAACGACAACTCACATTCACCGACTCGCTCACGTTCGTACAGCACTATGCTAGTCTCCAGAGATTTACGCAGGTTTCGTTTTTGTTCAGATGCGTCTTTCAAAAGGACACTTGGTTTTTCTTTTTAAAGAAATTAATCGTATTAATATACACACCTGATCAAAGTTTTAAGACCAGTTAAAAGAAATTACAAGAATTTACATTTTTCACAGTAGGATCTTAAAAAGGATCTAAGTAGAGTTTCAAAATACAAAAAGATGAAATGAGAGCAAATCAACAACAAACAACATTAAAACCGAAAGGGCTGTTCATCAGCAGATTAAAAGGTTGAGACCACATCTAAAAAAAAAAAACCAGAAAAACCCCTAAAATAAAAAATTAAAGTTTCAAAAAAGGACTAATGAATAGCTCCACTGTTGTTGATCACTTCACAAATTTGTTTCGGCATGCTTGATGAGAGTGTTTCCAGGAGGCTGGTGGGAACGTTGCTCCAACTGGTGAAGATGGATTCATGGAGGACATCCACTGTCAGGAACTCATGTCCATTTCTGTACACGTCCCTTAGCATCCATCCCCAGATGTTCTCAGCTGGATCTAGATCAGGGGAACACGCAGGATGGTTAGGGTAAGAAGTCCTTGTCAGACAGATATTGTGAACGGCAGCGTTGTCCTGTTGATGGACCCGGTCATCACCACAGACGAATGGGCACTTTTGTGGCGTTGGAGGAGATGAGATCTTTGAAGACGAAAGCTCTTCTCTCTGAGATGTGGTCTGATGGTTACTGGGCTGCAGTCGGCACCAGTAACAGCCTTCATTTGGGTTGAGGATCATCCAGTGTCTTGACGGACAGCCAATCGGATTCTTTTGGGTTTACCCCTTTTTTGTTCCATAACCCTCAGGATCTTTGAAGAAATTCAAAATGGCTGTCTTACAGCGTCAAACCTCAGCAGCGATGGCCCGTCGTGGCCTTCGCTCACGCAGCTCAACAATCACATTCAACAAGTGAAAGCTTTTTTTTGCCATCAGGAGGTCATGCCGGTGCAAATTTTAAAAGCTGTGGCCTTAAACTTTTGATCTGCTGATGAACAGGCTGTTTCAGTTTAAATGTTGTTTGCAGTTGATTGCTCTCATTTCATCTTTTTGCATTTTGGAGCCTTTTTAAGATCCAACAGTGAAAAATGTAAATTCTTGCAAATTTCCAACTGGTCTTAAAACTTTGATCAGGTGTGTATTCGTCTTTTATTGCCCCTGTGAGATTTGCATTTGTAAATTTGAAACATGGCACACAGAAATTTGGGACACATATTTATCTTCCCCCCTCCAGAAATCTGTATGAATGAAGTCAGCTTTCACACTAAAGGACTTTGAGACTAATTCACCAGTTGCTGAGCTCCCATACATGGAGGCTAAACTGCAGTCCTGATCATGTCATCTCATTCCCTCTCTGCCCTATTTCCTGTCTGTTTTCACTTTGAATAAAGACCAATATTGCCAAATCCCCCAAAAATACATGGTTGTAGACGATTCCCCATTTGAGCTACGGCCAATAAGAAAGCACAGAGTTATACCACAATATGAGCAGGATGCAACCTTTTCATTACAAAAGATTATTTTTGCTCTCCTCAAACTGCAGCAAAGACATCCCTGCTGCCCATGTGTGCTCAGCCATTCCCTCCAACATGTCCTCTCTTTTTCTTTTTATTTGTCTCTTCCCTCAGACTTGTAGCAGCACTTTTCGTTCGCAAATGAACCGCCATCCAGCAGCGGATGGCGGTGGAGCTTGCCACGCCCCTGCTGACCGCTGATGGTGGGATGGGGCGAGGGGTGGGGGTGGGGGCTGGGGTGGCTGGTTTTCCCTGGGGGGGCGGGGGCGACCGGGGGGGATATCTCTCTCGCCGCAGTGTGTCCGGTTTGTAGCGGCCGGCGCGTCTCTGCCTTGGGGCTCCTCCTGTGGTCGTGGTGGGTGTCTGGTTCCTCGGCTGGGGTGTGCTTGGGCCCCGTGTGGGCGTTGGGGGGCCTTTCAGATGCAGGGGTGCGCCCCATGGTGGGGCCCCGATGGCTGCCCCGGTTCTCCGGGGTTTGGGGGAGATGTTTTGCCCCAGGCCGTCTTTCCCCTCCAATTCTTGGGCCCGGGTGCACCCCTGCTGGTGGGCCCGGGTGCCCGGTGTGGCCCTTTGGGGGGAACTTGGGTGCGGTGGAGTGTTGATTTGCTGCGGGCTGTTGCACTGTGGCGTGGGGGGGTGCCATGCGGCCGTCCTGGCGCGGCCCTCTGGTTGCGGGCTGCTCCCCCTCATTCGATACCGCTGTTGTGCTGTGGGTGGGTGGGGGGTCGTGGCTCTTTTGCCTCGCCTGGTGGGGATCGCTCCCCCCTGGTTTCTCCCTCCTTCCCTCTCTCTGTCGGCGGTTGGTGGGGGGCAGGGGAGCCCTGGTGGGTGTGGGGGCGGGATCAGGATTTAAGATGTTAATAAAGATGTTAGAATTTACTGCCAGAGAGGACTGAAGGACACATTCACCCTTCACACTCCCACAAATTAAATTTCATATACACACTAGATGGTTTTGCTAGATGATGGAACTAACCATGAATGCAAATGCAGACAAAAATAAAAAAAAGATCAGAAGATGGTGAGTTGTGTAGTCTGAACGGCAGAGAGATCTGCCAACACAGAAAGTTGTGTAGCATGAAAGAGACCTGAGTCACATCACAAGGTTACTTTCTTAAACCAAAACCTAAGGCCTAAGTTTCCAACAAACAATCTAGCAAATCTAGAACGGTGATCACTCCACGTGCTAAAGATCTGCTCGCTAGCATCATTATTACAAGCAGCTGTAGGACACGTGCTACTCAAGTAAAGCAAAGTACAGTCACATTTTAACAGTTCTGGTTAGGGTTGGGCACCGAAAAACGATTCCAAGTAAGAATCGGCTCCTAACATCCGGTTCTGGAATCGTTAAGAAGATTTTTGAATTTCGATTCCTTTTTTCGGTTTATAAATGTCCGCGCCATTTTTTGTTTTGTTTTGATTAATTGCACTAGTTCGTTGATGTTACTCCGCCCGGCGTACTCAACTCCGCGCTAGAGTCGACGTCACATCCGTCACCGACGGGACTTCACTCGCCACAACATGGATCCCAAGAGACGCCGCTCTCCAGTTTGGCTGCATTTCATGACGCCTACCTGACGCAGCGCAACATCTGCGGTAAGCCTGTTACTGCCAAAGGATACAACTAATACTAATAATGTTCAGCACGACTAATACAGCAAAACACCTTCGCCTGCATGGTATCACAAAAATAAACAAGTGTACCGTATTTAATTGACCTTTCGGTAAGCACCGCCCCCTTCCTAGTCATTGTTGCTAGGTCGGACAAACTTTCTGCTCCTCCGTTAATGACTGTGTTAATTCGCTATTTTTCTGATGTGTATCATCAGTGTTAATATTATACTATAATAACGCCATGGTAGAATATTGCTGCTGGGGACCTGCAACAGTGACTCGAGGTGTCCAGAACGTTTGAAGGGACATTTTTATTCCTTTTCCCAAGCCGAACAAACAACGTAACACCCCATTCACGTTGGCTGCGAAGGGTAAAATGACACAGAAAAGTAACAGCCTATGTGGTGAAAAGGCTCCTTCCCTTCTCAGTTTTTTTAATGAAAAAATTTTACCGTCAGATAAGTCACCATCTGTTGACCTGCACATCAAAGAATCGGAATCGAGAATCATTTTGAACAGGAATCGAAACAGAGAATCGGAATCGGAATCACAATCAGAATCGTTAAAATTCAAACGATGCCCAACCTTAGTTTTGGTATCAGCGTGTTACAGATGTATTGTTTGTAGCATCACTGAGAGATATGACCATTCACTGCTGTAATAAATATATAATGTCCAAGAAAAACTAAGTAAAGGCATTATGATAAATTTAAATAATGGGGGAGAAAAAAAAACAATCTTTGACTAGAGATAAGAAGGCACTGTTCCTCACAATGCAAGCTCATATAAATACTAGGGATGCGCGCGATTAGTCGTCTAACCGATTAAACGTCCGCCCACTTACTAGTCGGCACCAGAAATATTAGTCATTTTAACCAATTTGTGTTTTATTCATGTACAAGGCCGCTTAACTGTCATACAGCCGCCCGCCACTAGTCGGGGCTACAGAGCCGTCAGACAGCAGCCCCCTCTCTGCGGCAATGCTGGAGTAGACTGGAGTTTTAAAACGGCACGGTGGGAAGATAGTCTCGCTAAACCAGCGCAGTTTGGCGGAACTTTAATCTAGAAAATGAAAACAAGGTAGTATGTAGAATGTGTCAGAAACAACTGGCATACAATCACTCGACTGGAGCAATGCGCAACCACATTCAACTCAAGCATTTGGACGTTAATCTGCACGAGACGACGGCTGCTGATGCTAGCGGTGCTGATGCTAGCGGTGCTAGCCACACTCAGGATTTGACATTATTTACCCGGAGACGGTGTTCTCCCGTCTGGTCTGAGAGGATAACACAGGTCATTTTTAGACTAGTCGACTAGTCTTAAATAAAAATTTCATTTAGTCGACAGGGAAATTAGTCGCCAGGAACATCCCTATTAAATACAAGACGTTCCTACTTTCATTTCTAATTAGTGTAATGTTTCGGGTATTTGCATATTAGCATGCAGATGTTGACATTTACTGTAATGAAAGGAAACTTCCAAGATATATTGTTTAAAACCAAAAAAAGCAGCCATCGAAGAACAACAAACATAAATCCATCCATCCATCCATCCATCATCTACACCAGCTTAGTCCTTAGATCCTTAGATCTGCTGGAGTCTATCCCAGCTCTGTTCAGGTCTAAAGGCAGGGGTCCACCTGGACAGTTCTCCAGGTGATCTAGAACCAGCAGGTAACCTGACATGCAGGTCTCTGGACTGATGGAGGAAACTGGAGAACCAGGAGGAAACCCACACAAGAACCAGTAGAACCTGGAAACTCCACACTGAAAGACCTGCTGAGGTTCAGACCAGGAACCTTCAAGAGACAACAGAGACCAAGACACCCTGCTGCCCTAAACATAAATCTTGCATTAAAAATGTATTTCCAGTTCAGGGCGACTGCTGCTGAAGCCTCAATGTACTGCAACGCTCCCCCGACTGTGGAAAAAGCAGAATTCGAGAGACGCGCAGCATCTCAGGAAGATTCACAGCAAGGTCAATTTTCAACCAAAACTGCAGCACTCACTTCACTTTCACTGTGGACATTATTAATTAAACCGCCGGCTGCTATTTATAGTATTTGTTTGTCCCATTCAGCAGTTCAGTTGTGAGGGAGGCGATGCTTTCAGGGGGCTTCCAACGTTAGAACAGAGCAGAATATCAACTATCACTGCTGCCTAACTCAAACTCAAAGAAGAAAAGCCAAAGAAAAAGAAAAAAACTGGGCTTTAGGTAACTGGTAGAAATACAATTTGTAAACAGTTGAATGTCTAAATTCAGTGAAACAGCTCAACACAACTGTTACTTGTGTTTCTTCCATGGACTCAATGCTGTTTGATACTCAAACATCATTCATCCTTCCAGAAATGTTGATGATTATGTTCCTTTACATCATCTCCTTTTACATCAGCATCACCTTCATCCAAACTCCTCCTCGTTCCCATCTTTACATCACTCTGACTCACTTGCAGAGATTAAATACATAGAAATTGATGAAAATCTAACTGGAGTCGAATAACTTAGAATAACTGTTTGGAACCACTCTGGTGATTTAAAAAATTCAAGAAATAAATATGCAACTAGACAGGCTCCAGGTCTGACATCTCAATGGTCTTACATACTAAATACATCTACTGAAGGTGTGTGTGTGTGTGTGTGTGTGTGTGTGTGTGTGTGTGTGTGTGTGTGTGTGTGTGTGTGTGTGTGTGTGTGTGTGTGTGTGTACTGCAGCAGCTTGGCGGATGACTCATCTCTGCGTTTCTATTTGAGGCGCATCAACCCCTGGAGTCAAACTGCTGTCTGTCTGTGTGTGTGTGTGTGTGCCTGTACTATAACTGTAACCATGACAACCAAATTACAGTCAGTCAACTAGTCACTCAGCAAAAGCTATAAAAAAAAAAAAAAAAAAAAAGCCAATAATGACGATAACCCAAGAGGAGGACGTACAGGTGCGTCCTGAATGTGTCCTGCTGCTCTACAGTTGAGCTACTGGCTCGGTCAAATGTTCAATTTAAACAATGAAATTATTTACAAAGCATCTGAATTTCACTGAAAATGTAGCAGAGACAAAATAATGTACTGTGTTAAATGTTTAAACAGTGAAATTCTATAGCTTTTTAAACTTAAAGTCACTTGCAAACGTTTAAGAGCACCCGTGAAAATAAGCCGATGACATCACAAATGGTTATACATTTTTAATGCTGCAGCAGCGTCAACGGTCTCGTAGCCACTGCGTGGGAGTCCGCTCATTAAAAGATGTACATCTCGCCATGTCTTGTTCTTTTCAGAATTATACAATTAGAAAGGATGAGTGGTGTCAAATAAATATAGTGTTATACTGATGTCAGGACCAGCATGAACCCAGACGTTCTCGGTAGTTATCCACTAAAATCATTTCCAGCCCGGTCTTGATCTTGTTTTCGTGAGAAAGTCAGTCACAATCGCCGACCTATGACGTGGAGCGCCGTCTTGCATGGCGGCTTTGCCATTATTAACATGTCATGTGCAACTGCAGCTCCTCCCGGAGCACTTCAACATACTTGGCACCATTCATAGTGGATCCCATTCAGAGGAAAAAGAGACCAGCTGTCCCTTTACAGATCTAAATTCTCTTCTTTCACTGGGATGGCCTTAAGGTTTTGCACATGACTCTTAATGCAGTTTTGAATGTGATGCCAGTTCATTGTCATAATCATATTAATAATTAAAGCTACTGTTTGAAATAGGAGAACAACTTTTAGGGGAAGTAACTATGTTAAATCTTCTTTCCTTACACAAGAGTTATGACAAGGTAACATTACTGTGCGTTTACTGCCCCCATCCACCTGTCAATCTCCCGTTTCCTTCTACACCCACTCAAGACCCAAGGATACTTAAACTCCGTCATATGAGGTAGCAAGTCAATCCTGATCCGGAGCAATCCAACCTTTGAAAATCGAGGACCATTGCATCAGACTTGGAAGTGCCAATTCACATCAAAGCTACATTACACTCATCTGTAAATGCTGGAGGTCTCAAATAAGCCACAATGACTGTGTCACCCATAAAAAACAAAGGATGGAGGACAGAGAGAGGAGAGGAATAATACATATCAGCAATATTATACTGGAAAAAATATATTAATAGTTATTATCCATTAACTGGAGAACTAATAATTCCACATTCTTCTATTCTGACTGGTTCATTGTTAGTACATGAACTACAGAGATGACTATATAAACAGATGTAGGCAGCAACACTGAGGCGGTCAGAGGATCAGACTGCAGGTCAGCACGTTAGTGGACATCCCACCTATATAGACAGGTGGAGGTCAACGCTGGGATGACGTCTATATAGACAGGTGGAGGTCAACGCTGGGATGACGTCTATATAGACAGGTGGAGGTCAACGCTGGGATGACGTCTATATAGACGGGTGGAGGTCAACGCTGGGATGATGTCTATATAGACAGGTGGAGGTCAACGCTGGGATGACGTCTATATAGACAGGTGGAGGTCAACGCTGGGATGACGTCTATATAGACAGGTGGAGGTCAAACGCTGGGATGACATCTATATAGACAGGTGGAGGTCAACGCTGGGATGACGTCTATATAGACAGGTGGAGGTCAACGCTGGGATGACATCTATATAGACAGGTGGAGGTCAACGCTGGGATGATGTCTATATAGACAGGTGGAGGTCAACGCTGGGATGACGTCTATATAGACAGGTGGAGGTCAACGCTGGGATGACGTCTATATAGACAGGTGGAGGTCAACGCTGGGATGACGTCTATATAGACAGGTGGAGGTCAACGCTGGGATGACGTCTATATAGACAGGTGGAGGTCAACGCTGGAATCATCATCTATATAAACAGGTGGAGGTCAACGCTGGGATGACGTCTATATAGACAGGTGGGGTTTACGCTGGGATGACGTCTATATAGACAGGTGGAGGTCAACGCTGGGATGACGTCTATATAGACAGGTGGAGGTCAACGCTGGGATGACGTCTATATAGACAGGTGGAGGTCAACGCTGGGATGACGTCTATATAGACAGGTGGAGGTCAACGCTGGGATGACATCTATATAGACAGGTGGAGGTCAACGCTGGGATGACGTCTATATAGACAGGTGGAGGTCAACGCTGGGATGACGTCTATATAGACAGGTGGAGGTCAACGCTGGGATGACGTCTATATAGACAGGTGGAGGTCAACGCTGGGATGACGTCTATATAGACAGGTGGAGGTCAACGCTGGGATGACGTCTATATAGACAGGTGGAGGTCAACGCTGGGATGACGTCTATATAGACAGGTGGAGGTCAACGCTGGGATGACATCTATATAGACAGGTGGAGGTCAACGCTGGGATGACATCTATATAGACAGGTGGAGGTCAACGCTGGGATGACATCTATATAGACAGGTGGAGGTCAACGCTGGGATGACGTCTATATAGACAGGTGGAGGTCAACGCTGGGATGACGTCTATATAGACAGGTGGAGGTCAACGCTGGGATGACGTCTATATAGACAGGTGGAGGTCAACGCTGGGATGACATCTATATAGACAGGTGGAGGTCAACGCTGGGATGACGTCTATATAGACAGGTGGAGGTCAACGCTGGGATGACGTCTATATAGACAGGTGGAGGTCAACGCTGGGATGACACCTATATAGACAGGTGGAGGTCAACGCTGGGATGACATCTATATAGACAGGTGGAGGTCAACGCTGGGATGACGTCTATATAGACAGGTGGAGGTCAACGCTGGGATGACGTCTATATAGACAGGTGGAGGTCAACGCTGGGATGACGTCTATATAGACGGGTGGCTACAGAGATGTAGCCAGCTTGTGTTAACTGCACTAACAGACCAACAGGTTGGTCTGGAAGGATCCAAGCACAATGTTCGCCTTAGCTTCGTCGTACTCAGGGCATCGGAGAAACAACATTAGAGACCGGGGGCCCCGCTGCAAAGGCCCATGGCTGGGAAGTTGACTGCAGGTCCCAGAAAAAAAGTCTGCCTGAAAGAGACTTAAATTATCCTTCGTGAGGGCTTGGCCCGTTGCAGAGGCTAGTGCCACCCAAGCCGACCCGGCGCGCGGGCTTCTCAGCCGACACTCGGATGAAAGAGCCCAGGAATCATTTCAGAACCCATCTGAGGAGAATTATACTGGAACTTGAAGTCAATCGCTGTGACTGCTCCAGCTGCCCCACCCAAGGAGCTCCGTGGAGCAAGAGGGCCCCACGGCGGAGCTCCACGACTGACCTCAGCTATGGAGCTCCACCGTGGAGCAAGAGGGCCCCACGGCGGAGCTCCACGACTGACCTCAGCTGTGGAGCTCCGCCCTGGAGCAAGAGGGCCCCACGGCGGAGCTCCACGACTGACCTTAGCACTTCTTTCGTTTTGGTAGAAACGCTTGAAATAAGGGTGTTGGGGAAAAATGAAAAGAAATGAATATGAAGTAATATTATCGACCATCCTGGACAGCAGAAGCTAAGGCAGCTAAAAGCAGCTAACTTGTGGGCGTGTTCCAGCTGGCTGGTCCCGCCTCTTCATGACATGACATGATTCGAGAAAAAAAAAAAAAAACTAAGGTGCTTTTAAATGCTCTCTGTACAAATCTACAGGTGACGTGAGCGGACAGTTCGTCCATTATTTACACCGTTGATGGAAGGAGCAGGTGGACGCGGCTGCTCTGCATCACTAACCATCCGTCTACCTCTGTTCAGGAGTTGGGATATCGTTGTACTGGGATCCTGGGTGGCACATACCCCTTTCAGACAGAGGGTGGAAACCACAAATTTAGTGCTGAGGTGGTCCGTCTGCATGTCTCCAGCACGTCGCAGAGATCATGAGTTGCAACCCTTTAGGCCGCTGGTAAGATTAGCAATGCTTTAAGCATGTTTACTTGAGTCTAACATCACAACAGAGCATTCAGCAGGCGGCGACTGCATGGTGAAGTAACTAAAATGAATAATAAAAGATGCTGCGCAACACATCACTCACAAATGTGGATGCAGAAAATAACAAGCTGCTGTCTCTGGACTGTACCTCACAGGCTGAGGAGGATGGAGTATAACACACTAGGGATGTAACGATATGATGAAAATTTGATATCTCGATATTCTTAATTGCTGTACAAATGTCTAAATAACGCATACATTTCAATAATTTAACAAAATCTTGTGATTTTCTTGTCATACTAAAACATCAGAAGCCAAAATTTTATCAAAATGAAACTTTCACATTAAACGAGCAAATAACTGGCACAGAAAGAGGTTTTTATTTTAAATGAACAACATAAATAACAGGAACAAAGCTTATTTGTCTGGTGCAAATTTAAATAAACACTTTTAACAACCATAGTAGGTCAAAATATGAAAACAATTATCAGGAACAAAAATTATAGTGAAGTTCAAATGAAATAAACTTTGGACTTTAAGCTGAACCTTAAACAAGTATAAATGTGCAAATAAAGAAACAGTTGTTTAGGAGCCAAATATGTTGTTCTGAATTGTAGTTCACTCTGTGTGTCTGTGGGTGTCGCTGTGTTGTTACCTGAGGGTCAGGTATAAAGGTAGCTGCCTGTTATTGGTTAGCTGTTGGACCTGGAAGGGCTAAAGGTTTTTGACCGCTGTGGCGCTAACTGCCGGCATTATGGTTGTCGGATCAGTTAATGGAATAAATTAATATTTTAACTGCATCAGAAGAAAATCGTTCCGGTCATATTTCGATGTCATTTTTCAACGTCCTGCGTGCTATCACCACTTTCTGCCATGCTAACGTTACGATACCGATGTTACAAGCTACAAATTCACACGAGACAGTCGCGAGTCACTCGCAGACTTGAATGAGGCTGATATTACACATCCTGGGAATCGACCGCGATAATGAGATGAAGTCAAACAGAAACGGTAATCGTTATTGCGTAAAATTTTACAGCGCTTTACCGTAATACCAGTGATCGTTCCATCCCTATAACACACATACCAGTATCTGCTTTTTGACTCACAGCAATCACTGTCAGTTATCAGCAGTCTGCAGCACCGACACATAAAGAAAGCACTTCAAACCTGCAGATATTCAAACTGGACCTCTAATCAAGTCAGCTCAGAAATCTGGGGAATGAAAAAACTAGGGATGTCCCGATCCCGATCAGGGATCGGGATCGGCCTTCGATCTTAAAAATTTAAGGTGGATCGGATCGGCCGAACAGCCTTATTATAACACGACGATCTTTTTTTCATAATTTTTTCCTCAAAAAGTGATCCTGATTAACACAAATTAATAAATTAATCATATTACACAAACAAAAATATTTTTTAAACTATATACATTTAATAATTTGCACTGAAATGAGGTTTCTCAGCAGCGCTGTCTTGTATCCACCTTAAAAGTTTTAAGACCGGCGGCGTCAGGCTAAACTTTAGCAAAAATGTCAGCAGTGTGGCAGCGCTATAAAATTACAAAGACCGACGCTTCGACTGCGACTTGAAACGTGTGGAAGGCTGAGATATCATGATGGGTAAGTAAGAAGAGAGTTTACAACACCACCAATTTAATCAGACACTTAAAAAAGCACGCAGCACCGATCACCGCAGCCTTCTGTCAGGTGCCGTGGTGCCGTCGGCACCAGCTTCAGAGCTGCAAACGCTCTGTGAAACTTTTAAAAGAAAGAAACTCCCGAAAGACTCGGAGAAATACAGAAAAATCACCGAGCTAATAGAGGAATGTATTACCGAGGACACGGAGTTTGTGGAATACAAGGCATTCAACCGGCTCATTAATTACCTCGAGCCTCGTTCCCGTCATTACGTGAACGACAAAGGACACAAAGGTGCGCGAACATGTGCAGCGGGTCTTGAAAGAAGTTAAGTTAATATTTTATGTTATTTTTATTCTGATGTGATTTCATTGATTGCAAAGACTTCTGCTAGTGTTTTCATAGCCTTAAACTGCTAGCCAAGTTCACCTGCTGCTATTTAAATGAAGTGCTTTGTTCTTTAGTACTGAGACTGTTGAACAGTCACTGTTCTGTAACTAAATGTGTTTTATAATAATTCTCCCAAACAAAAAAGGAAGAAAGAAGAGTGTTTAAATAAGTTATTGTTTATTTTATGAGATGATAAAAGCTATTAATCTCAGCTTGGATGCAGGCCTATTTATTAATGTACACAGGAAATAAAATGCATGGGAAATTAAACTCTGTTTGCCCACTCAAAAGAAGTGAAATCGGATCGGGAAAAATCGGAAATCGGCCGATCATCAAAATTAAAAGATCGGAATCGGATCAGGACCCAAAAAACGTGATCGGGACATCCCTAGAAAAAACTAAAATAAAAATGAAATAAACGCTCCAGCATCAAACACAGGGAAAAAAGAAAAACAGACACAAATATTTTTATTCCATGCGCGAAAAGAGCGTTTAAGAAACTTAAAGGATCTTCACCAAACAAAATGTCTCAGAGCACTTCAAACAAAACAACACTTTGAGAAAAAGATGAAACAGCCACTCAGCTACACCAAACACACAGTCCAGAGCAAAGAGGAGTCACACAGCAGAAACACAATAGATGAAACACAAGGCCCCCCCCAGGAGAGTCCAGACCCAGCAGTCCAGCAGCACTTCAAGGATCAGGGACTCAGTTTTGAGGACAAGGTCCACATTTACACAGACTGGTTGGGAAACAGTAAAAGATGGCATCTGTTTGAAGAGGGAAACCGAATCAGAGTTTCACCTCACCTTTGCAGCCTTGATCTCCTCCCCCAGGAGGTTTCAGCACCAGCACCTTTCCTCAGGTGACCAGACAAACCACCTCCCACACCGACCGCAGAACCGTCTGACAGCGGACAGAAGATCCGAACAACGGGATCAATGAGCCACGTTTGACTGCACTGACTCAACAGTTTCTAGATCTGAAGCTGCCCCCCCCCACTAGCAGCTGGCTGACGCTGAAAACCGTTTCTGGATGAAACCTGAACCGTCTGCAAAAAATTAAAAACTAATCAAGACACCAGTGGTTTTCTTCTCCAGCTTTTTAGGACTTAAGCAGAGCTGCTCAGTTGATTTTGTCCTGATATGATGTAAATGAGAGAACTAATTCCAGAGGAACATTAGTTTTGATTTTCACTATGGTTAAAATGTCTTATAAAATAAAGACATATCAAGTTTTAAAGCAGACACGTCATGTCTGTTTTGAATGAGCGGATACAAATAAAGATTTCAGTGGTGCCTGACACTAAAAATGACTAACCCTGGTTTGCAGGTTGCTGGTTTTGCATTACAAATATTACAGCGATCAGTGTAAACGGCAGAGCTGGACCACAGTAAAAATGAAACTGCACTGATGCTCGTACTGAGTCTGAGGCTGCATCCTTCAGGGCCCAGGGTCCAAACGTCCAGACCACCAGAACAATCCGGCTCCCTGGTTTCCCCGGTCGCAAATCACAGCTTCTTATTGAGACATAAAACCTGACGGTAACTCACCTGACGGCTGTGATGAATTCATGAAAGCTGAACCAGGACTTCAACCGAGCGTCTTCTTGTTAAAGTGGGTCGTCTGAGTCGGCCATGAGTTGGAGAACAGAAGATGGGGGGTTGGGGGGGGGGGGGATCCAGACTCTCTTTTTAATGAGGACTTTTCCTGAAAAGAAAGAAAGAGAAAAATAATCACTCCTCCTGCCTTTGTGAATACTCAGCTCAGACATGATTCAAATGTGAATACGTTAATGTTAACTAGATTAGTTCTCCAGTCCAACCCTGCTGCAGTCCAAAGTCCTGACAAGAAGACGTCTGAGAGGAAAGTCAACATTATTCACAAAGTTTTGTAACTATCTGAGGAAGACGGTTTTTATTCCTGATAGAGTCGTCAGTCTCTTTCCTGAAGTAGATGGAGAATAAGAAAGGATTTATGATGAGCAAGCAAAACTCATCTCACGTGATTAGTTTGAATATATCCAAATTATACACACACACACACACACACACACACACACACAGCACTGGTTTCAGTATTTTATCTACAGCCTGTGTGTCACGTCATATTTCAGGCCAACAACTCAAAGTCTCAATTTGTTTCATTAACAAGAAGAAAGCAAAGGTTCCCTGAACTCAGGAGTCCATCACCTGGATCAGGAATCAGGTTTCTGCAGGAGCTCACACTGAGAACGTGCAGCAGGTCTCTGAGTCTCCACCAGAACTCTGGGCTGCGTCTGTATGAACAGGCTTGAAGCTCCTGGATGGCAGCATGACCGCCTTTGACACACCGGTCCATTCAGGGCCAGGCTGGTCCATCTGAATGTAAAGCGTGCACAGTAGGGATGCACGATAACTGTGTTTTAAAATCGATACCGATAACCGATAACTTTCAGCTCCTAAAGGCCGATACCAATAACACACACATATACCTAAGATCATTACATCAATACTATGAACAAAATCAAAAACAGTTTGGACTCTTTAAATGAACAGATATTTATTTTTTCCATTCAAAAACTATTGTCAAGCCTCTCAAACATTTTCTTAAAGCTATCAAACAAACCTATTTGATATCTCACATTAACTTAAATAAGGTTCATTACTGACTGATATAAAAAATAAAGGCTCCTTGAACTGATGGAAATACATGCATCAGAATTACTAACTGAAAAAGATTAACATTTAAAGGATTTTGACTTGTGTTTCCATTTAAATTAATACCTTTAATTAAAGTAAATGAGGTTCAGTGGTTTTTATTTTTTGATCTCATGGAAGCTTTAAATGAGAGGAATGAGTGAGAGGGGAGGCTGCTGCTGCGCACATTAGCATTAGCTTCCGTTAGCTCACGTTAGCGCGATTTCAAAACTCCATAGAAGCGATTGTTATGTTGTAGGTGGCTGATCAGGTTTTACGTATTAAAGCTTGTGCTTCCCTCCTCGTAGAATTCACTCGGAGGATTCGTCACAAATAACCACCAAACTATCTTCTCCTGAAACTTTAATAAAGTTCCACGCCGCCATGTTTGTTGTGATCAGCACGCTGTGCTGCAGGCTGCATTCAAGGTGTAACGTAAATTCCAACGTTCCTTCGTTTGCTAGTCGTTCTTTCAGCCTTTTCTATTTTTTCTATTTTTATGTGTAACATGTGGGAAAATACTGCGAATATAAATTCAAGTCAGCAACTACCAAAATTATGACCGAGTTAACGAGTTGTTTTCTGGCATGAGGGGGTATTCTTGATTTTCCTGATTGAGAAATCATTTTTCTGATTATGCCGACGTCACTTGAACATAACATTCACTGCCGGTTATTCAAGGCTCAGAGGGAGCGAGACACTGCTGTGTTGACAGAAATATATATGTTATCGGGGCTATTCATCGTGATATCGGATTTATCGGAATGACGTCATAATTTCCTGTTATCGGCCCGATAGTTATCGTGCACCCCTAGTGCACAGCTCACGAGCTGGTTGGGCCCCGTAATGGGGGTCATATCATCTCCTGCTTTCACACCAAATTAACTGAAGGATCAAGAGGCCATCCAAAACTTTTAGGACGCCAACTGCTGGATCAACACAAACAACAAAACTCCAACAAACTGTCTGGTGCACTTCTGACTAGGAGCTGGAGAAACGTTGAAGTTCAAGTGGGTTAATCACAGCTGACACCAAGGACAACAAAGGGAGCAAAGCTTGCTGGTCCATCTCCACACCGTCGCTGATGTCACTGGTAACAGACGTCTGTCATGGCGTCTTCCAGTAACGGTCACTGGATGCAGGGTTGATGAATCAGGGAAGGAAACGTAGAAACCCAGAAGAGCAGCTCATTAAAGAAATAACTGCAACTGCATCACCATTTTCTAAATACCTTCGGTCTCATCTGCCCACAGACAGACCTACGAACTGAAGTGATTTCTACACGTACCTGCTCCACTACCATCCACATGACACATGACAGGTTTTATGTCTCTGACACTGCTCCTGGGACATTAACACGCTTTCACATGGAGATGTGCAAGGCTCAAACGCAGAGAAGTTGCACGGTAATGTTCAAGGCCTTATAAGGAAACGGGCCGGTGCTGCAGGAGCAGACCCTGCTGTCGGGTTGGGGCTCAGCAGTTCCCTGAACGTAGTGAGAAAGCACCACGACTGATGCGAAAACCTGCAATAAAACATTCACTCCGACCGCCAGGATGTTTCTGAGGTACTCTGGGTGGCAAAAACCTGCTCCAGGGTCTTCCTGACGCTCCAGATGCTGAAGGTCAGAAACCAGCTGCTCATGTGTGGTGCTTAAAGCCTAGTCAAGAAAAAACTGGATATCCATTTAAATTCAGATTAACTTCATTTGTAAGCAGTCCTCACTGCATTTTACTGGAGAATAAATGGTTTTCTTCCAGAGGCCTGCGCCCTGATGCCTCCTACAGCTGTCTTGTCCTTTGGCGCCATCTACTGCCCGAGTGGTGACACGGCGATAGAGAAGGAGGAGACAGTGACATCCTGAACCCACGACTTGAATGACCGTCGGAGTGACTACACGTGTCCGCCCTGATCAACCTCTCTAACTGGTGGAGGACCAACTCTGCCAGGTTGGATCTGTCAGGAGCATCACGTCACCTCAAGCCAGCAGGCCTGTCAGCAGCACTGAAATGGTTTCCAGCAACGTCATGGTCCAAGTCACAGGTCACTAGAACAACTTCTACATAACAATTAATCAACGTCCAATATGTTATTTACTATCTATACACATCACAGTAAAATGACCTCCTCTAAGTAGTTAAAGAGGGTGATCAAACACTAAAGTGCTGTAATAAACCCATAATAAGGAGGCTGACGGCTGCAGTTAAGTTACACAGACAGAGGACGAAACACAGCTATTAAATGAACAGTATTTTCATCTGCTCTGGGAACATAAGAGTGCATCTCTGAGCATGCAGAGGCTGGACTTTCTCATGACCGTAAATGTCTCCGTTTCAGCCGCCGTCATGAACGAAGATGCTCAACAATAAGCAGCTACAGGAACATAACTCCCAGAAAAGCTGATGGAGAGCAGATCTGAGCTGGAAATAAAAGAAAAACTGGCCTTGCAGTCTTCAGTTGGACACGCCCACACACCCAACAGGCAACTGCTTCCCGATTAGCATAGAAACTGATGATGTGCTTCTGCAGGACCACGTACGTAAAATCAATCACTGAGTGAACCGTCTGCACGCAGCAGGTGAGCGGTCGTCCTCATAGTGACACATTTAACATGTCAGGGTGTGAAAAACCTGTTCAGCTGTTGAAGTTTGGGAATTATTTGGTAAGAATAAATAAAAACAGAAGCCAGTGACTCAGTGGTAATTACTAATTCAACCCCCCCCCACTCATTTACTGAAAACATATCCACTTTTAATCCGACGTCATCAGCAGCAGCTGAAGACTCTTGAAGCAATCCAGCACCGGTTCAAATGACACTGATGTTTTAGCTAGGGGTGCACGATAATTATCGATCCGATAACTATCGACCTGATAATTATCGTGCCCATGACAGGAAATTATGACGTCATCCTGATAATCTGAATATCACGACGAATAGCCCCGATAACATATATATTTTGTCAACACAGCAGTGCCTCGCTCCCTCTGAGCCT
Source organism: Hirundichthys speculiger (assembly GCA_018398805.1). Taxonomy (NCBI): domain Eukaryota; kingdom Metazoa; phylum Chordata; class Actinopteri; order Beloniformes; family Exocoetidae; genus Hirundichthys; species Hirundichthys speculiger. The sequence goes on along the minus strand of JAGFBZ010000288.1, from coordinate 542,637 downwards.
TGGATGACCGGCAGTGAATGTTAGGTTCAAGTGACGATGGCATAATCAGAAAAACAAGTTCTCAGTAAGGAAAATCAAGAATACTCCCTCATGCCAGAAAACAACTCGTTAACTCGGTCATAATTTTGGTAGTTGCTAACTTGAATTGATATTTGCAGTATTTTTCCACATGTTACACATAAAAAATAGAAAAAATAGAAAAGGCTGAAAGAACACCTAGCAAACGAGGGAACGGAGGAATTTACGTTACACCTTAAATGCAGCATTGCGGCACAGTGTGCTGATAAAAAAAATTTAAAAAAACATGGAGGCGACTGCGTGAAACTTCGTTCAAGTTTCAGCAGAAGATCGTTCGCTGGTTATTTGTGACAAATGCTCCAAGCGAAGGAGGGAAAAATAGCACAAGCTTTAACACATCAAACCCGACCAGCCACCTGAAACATAACCATCACTTCCATGGAGTTTTGAAATCGTGCTAACGTGAGCTAACATGAGCTAACGTGAGCTAACGTGAGCTAATATGAGCTAACATGAGTTAATGTGAGCGAGCCAGGACCAAGTCTCTCCTCCTCTCCTCTCATCGCCATCATCTCTCTCATCTAAAGCTTCCATGAAATTGAAAAAAAAAAAAAAAAAAACCTACTAAACCTCATTTACTTTAATTAAAGGCATTCATTTGAATGGAACCACAAGCCAAAATGCTTTAAACGTAATTTTTGTTACTATGGAGTGCACTTTTTCAGTTTATTCACACAGACAAGTCTAACTTGTGTCAGAACAATCTGTGCATTATTTTTTATTGTCATTTAGGAATAAACTTTTTCAGTTTGTAATTCTGATGCATGTATTTCCATCAGTTCAAGGAGCCTTTATTTTTTATATCAGTCAGTAATGAACCTTATTTAAGTTAATGTGAGATATCAAATAGGTTTGTTTGATAGCTTTATGAAAATGTTGAGGCTTGCCAATAGTTTTTATTGGAAAAAATAAACATCTGTTCATTTAAAGAGTCAAAACTATTTTTGATTTTGTTCATAGTATTGATGTAATGATCTTAGGTATACGTGTGTGTTATCGGCTATCGGTATTGGTTTTGAAAAAACAGTTATCGTGCATCCCTAGTTTTAACGTAAAAACCTCATCAGTGTTGCTTTAAAATTCAGAGAACTGACAAATCCCAGTCTGCGTGGGACAAAAACCAAGAAGACAGCAGAACATCCCTGGTATCTCCAGGTGTCTCTCCCTATTATCTTTATCTTTTTCAGGTAAGACTACATATTTTAGTCAGATGTCCAACACGTTGGCCTTAAACGTAGCTTCACCCTTTCTTCCCACACTGAGCACATCATGAAGAAGATCCAGAGCTGTTGAGCAGCCAGACAAGAACGGGATAACGTTTCTTCTCCAAAGCTCCAGAACCGGAGGGGGGAGGTCTTCTAGAGAGCAGTTTCCCCCCCTTACCTGGTCAAGAGCGAGTATTTAACCAGTGTTTTCTGCTAATGCTGATCTACATGACCACATGCTCCCTGAACAGAACCTGCTGGGTCTGGGCTTTGTTCAGGTTCCTTGGGTCTGGACCTGGGGAGCTTTCAGGAGAGCAGGTTGTATTATCACCTGGCTGAGGGAACTCAGAGTTAACCAACAGCTCCTTTTTGTTGACTTACCCTTTGGACGGGGTTAGGTTCTGCTCAGGTGACGCTGAGTATTTCAAAGTCCCGTTCAGCGAGGTCAGGGGTCCCTTTCAGGGTCGGTAAAGAGACAGAGGAGTGACTTGTCCAGCGCTGGAGACCCAGAACATGCTGGCAGAGTAAAAGCTAATGGTCAGGACGCAACGTTTGTCCTACAGATGGACGACATGAAGGACTGATGTGTCCGTCTGTTTCACAGGCGCCTGCCTTCTTCCTGATGGGTTTAAAAATAGTGAGGCAAAGACTGAAGCTTGATCTGATTAAAAAGAAAAGACCAAACTCCATAAGAAATTATTGTTGAGGGAATTATTACTCTTTAGTGTTATATTTCATTTTCACAAGTTGCTATGTAATTTTTCTGGATTACATAACCTGTGAGATCCACTTTATGGAGATCCGGATCATCCACAGGTCCAAGACCGATCCAGATCATCCACAGGTCCAGATCAGATCCAGATCATCCACAGGTCCAAGACCAGATCCAATCTCCAAGTCAGATCCAGATCATCCAGATCCAGATCATCCACAGGTCCAAGATCCAGATCCAGATCATCCACAGAAGATCAGATCCAGATCATCAGGTCCAAGAATCAGATCCATCCCAAGGTCCAAGATCAGATCCATCATCCACAGGTCCAAGACCAGATCCAGATCATCCACAGGTCCAAGACCAGATCATCCACATCCAGATCAGATCAGATCATCCACAGGTCCAAGACCAGATCAGATCATCAGATCAGATCCCAGGTCCAAGACCAGATCATCCAGATCATCCACAGGTCCAAGGTCCTCATCCAGATCATCCATAGGTCCAAGACCATATCCACATCATTCACAGGTCCACATCAGATCCAGATCCAGATCATCCATAGGTCCAAGACCATATCCACATCATTCACAGGTCCACATCAGATCCAGATCATCCACAGGTCCAAGACCAGATCCAGATCATCCACAGGTCCAAGATCAGATCCAGATCATCCACAGGTCCAAGACCAGATCCAGATCATCCACAGGTCCAAGACCAGATCCAGATCATCCACAGGTCCAAGACCAGATCCAGATCATCACAGGTCCACATCAGATCCAGATCATCCACAGGTCCAAGATCAGATCCAGATCATCCATAGGTCCAAGACCATATCCACATCATTCACAGGTCCACATCAGATCCAGATCATCCACAGGTCCACATCAGATCCAGATCATCAGAAGACCATATCCACATCATCACAGGTCCAAGACAGATCCAGATCATCCACAGGTCCAAGACCAGATCATCAGATCATCCAGATCATGTCCAAGATCCAGATCAGATCACAGGTCCAAGACCACATCATCCACATCCAAGATCCATATCAGATCAGATCAGATCATCCATAGGTCCAAGACCATCATCATTCACGGTCCACATCAGATCATCCAAAGTCCATCAGATCCAGATCATCAAGGTCCAAGACCATCAGATCCACAGGTCCAAGATCAGATCACAGGTCCAAGGCCACCAGATCCTCCAAGATCATCCATCAGGTCCAAGACCAGATCCAGATCATCCACAGTCCAAGATCAGAATCCACATCATCCAGATCATCACATCCATCCACATCCAGAATCCAATCATCAAGGATCAGATCATCCAAGGTCCAAGACCATATCCACATCATTGACAGGTCCAAGATCCACAGGTCCAGATCCATCCACAGGCCAGACCATCATCCACAGGTCCAAGCCAGATCATCAGATCATCCCACAGGTCCACAGATCCAGATCATCATCCAGATCCATCCCAGGTCCAAGACCATACATCATCCACATCAGTCCAAGATCAGATCACATCCACAGGTCCAGACCAAGGAAGATCCATCATCCACAGGTCCAAGATCCCAGGTCCAAGACCAGATCCACATCATCAAGATCAGATCAATCATCACAGGTCCAAGACCATCCATCTCCATTCCAATCAGATCAGATCATCCAGATCCAGATCCCAATCAGATCCCAGGTCCAGACCATATCCACATTCACAGGTCCAATCAGATCCAGATCATCAGGTCCAAGACCAGATCAGATCATCACAGTCCAAGACCATATCCATCATCATCCCCAGTCCAAGTCCAATCCAGATCATCCACAGGTCCAAGACCAGATCCAGATCATCCACAGTCCATCAGATCCAGATCATCCACAGGTCCACAGATCCAGATCATCCACATTCAGATCAGAGGTCCCCATCAGATCCAGTCATCAAGATCCAGGTCCAAGACCAGTCATCCACAGGTCCAAGATCAGATCCAGATCATCCACAGGTCCAAGACCAAGATCATCCAGATAGACAGATCAGATCATCACAGGTCCAAGACCATCCAGGTCCATCAGATCCAGTCATCCAGGTCCAAGACCAGATCCATCCAGGTCAGATCCAGATCATCCAGGTCCATCCAGATCATCCACAGTAAGATCAGATCCACAGACCAGATCCAGATCATCCACAGGTCCAAGATCAGATCCAATCATCCACAGGTCCAGACCAGATCCACATATCCACAGGTCAAGGTCCAAGAACAGATCCAGATCATCCAGGTCCATATCACATCACAGGTCCACATCAGACAGATATCACAGGTCCAGATCCAGATAATCCACAGGTCCAAGACCAGATCCAGATCATCCACGGTCCAGACCATATCCACCATCACAGGTCCAAGATCCAGATCATTCAGACTCATCCACAGGTCCACATATCCCCAGATCCAAGATCAGATCAGATCATCCACAGGTCAAGACCAGATCCAGATCATCCACAGGTCAAGATCAGATCCAGACCAGATCCAGATCCACAGGTCCAAGACCAGATCAGATCAGATCATCAAATCCAAGACCATATCCACATCATCCACAGGTCCAAGATCAGATCCAGATCATCCACAGGTCCAAGCCCAGATCAGATCATCAAGGTCCAAGACCAGATCCAGATCATCCACAGGTCCAAGACCATATCCATCATCCACAGGTCCAAGATCCAGATCATCCACATCCACAGATCCATCCAGATCCAGTCCATCTTCCCATCCACAGTCCCAAGATCAGATCCAGATCATCCACAGGTCCAAGACCAGATCCAGATCATCCATAGGTCCAAGACCATATCCACATCATTCACAGGTCATTCACAGAATTGGAGATTAAAAACGGAATTCACTTTAAATGGGCAATATAACAGAACTGAACGGCAATTTGCGTAAAAATTTTTTCTTTTTTTTTTCTCCCGGACTAAAAGGAACTTTTCTTTCGAGAAAATGTTCCAAGAGGGTCCACGAAAAGGTGGAGACACTCTAGCTTCTCTGCCCCCGCTTTCTTCATCATAGAAAAAAAAAAAAAACACGTCGAAGCGGCACCCGAGAAACCGGCGAAGAAGCAAAGGAACTAGGGTTTACTCTCAGGTACAGGGCAGAGAAGTTTATCTGAGATTATTATGTGTCTGGCGATTCAAAATGCTGCAAGTTTTGCCAGCACGCGATTGAATGGACACAAAAATATACGTGCAAGGATCAGTTCCATCCATACATTAGCTCCCGCTTGGTCCGTAGTCGGCTCGCGGGGCAACAGCTTCAGCAGAGACGCCCAGACCTCCCTCCCCCCGTGCTTCCACCAGACCAGCTGAGAGATATCATCTCTCCAGCGGGTCCTGGTCTGCCCCGTGGTCTTCCAACGAGGATCAATGAATAAGTGAAAAGCACAAACGTAAAAAGGCGAGAGTCGCTCAACAAGCTAAACACAAAGAGGCTGATAATTATTTATTTAAACGGCTGTCTGTAATAGATGGAACACCTAAAGAAAAAAAAAAACACCTGGGCACACACTCATACACACAACCAGTGTTCAGTGTTCACTGCTTTGGATTTCATAGCATCTACATCAGCTGTAGTAAATATAGTTTTTTCTGTTATCAGACACATAGTTTGTCATGACATACCTGAAAAATATCAGGTACGTTATGACAACTGTCTGATAACAGAATAAATCAAACAAACTAAAATGATTAGTTTACTGCTGTTGCAATTTTTCTTTTTTGCACTTTAACCTGATGCGCCCGACGAGGACGCCGGCGTCCTCATTGTGTAATAATTTTGTCTAAAAATGACTCATACACAACGATCACTTCATCTGTTATAGCTGTGTTTGGTATCATTGAACTCTGCAGAGTCTCCTCTTTGCAAATATAATACCGTTTTTCTTCCATCTCTTATATATCTTGCACAAGAGGTGCCCAATGACATAAAAGCCAAAAGTCGTGAAAGTCAGCACTTACCGGTTTTCATCGGTAAAAGTCCCAGAAAACGCAGAGAAACGGTTTGAATCCGGTCCCTGTTTGTTGACAAAGGCTTAGCTTGTCTATAAACAGAAAGATGCTCACTCCAGCGATTTTTGGTTGCTGAGAAATGCCCTGAACAAGCTTGGTTCTTCATGTACGGTTGAATTCTCGTGATCATTTATTGAGATTTAGTGTCAATAAATGTTATTACTTATAACTAAAGCACTTTTTTGCAATTCAGTACCATATTAGAAGTGTAAAAACGTTTTGTTTGATTTCCGATCGTAGTTTTTCAAGCAGAGGAATCATCTTCCCGAAACAAAGATGGCTTCGTTTGAATTTCCGGTGACTCTCTTTGCAATGCATTTGATTGACAGCTACAAGGCGGACCTTAGTTTCATCATGTCTGCCTTTTAGAGCATAGATCAACCTTTCCAATGACGTATTGCATGTGTAATTTGACTCTATCTGAGCCGTTTTATGCCTGCGCGTAACGGTGCGCTCCTCCAGTTGTGCCTATGCGCATTTACGCAGAGCGCTCAGCGGTGCAAGCAGCAAAATAACTCGCGTAAAATAAGATAACTTACTTCACGGTTAAATGGCTAAAAGTAAGTCAAAAACACGTTTTAGTGTCCAGGAGGCACTGGAGAAGATTTTTGAGGACTCTTCAGACAGTGAACATTATTCCTGCCTCCTCCCTGCTTGACCTTCATGCAATTGAGCCCTCATAACCTCAAAACCTTAACTGTAACATATATTTTAAAAAGTATATATGCTCCACATGTAGTCATATATATTTGTAGTCATCAAATATATTATGAATTGGTGGTTTTTACACAGTTATGTATGTTAGTATGTGGTTTATGGTAAACCACATAAACCACAAAAACTAGTTGTAAATTTAAAAATGGCAAATTTGTGACTATTTTAACTCAAAATGATGAAAAATACCAAAATGTAAAGGAAAAAGTACCTATTGTCTCAGAATATCATTTTGGTTACCATGTGTTCATGTGGAGTCTCCAAAGGCCTTTTTGGAGCTGCGCCTAGATTTTTTAATGAAAAGACCACTGTAAAATGGTCATATGTTGTGCTATCTTCTTCAAATTTGAAACACATGTTCAGTTATAGTGTGCCTACAGCCTCATACTGTCATTTACTATTTCAGATGAATATTCAGACTATTATTCATCCTGAAAGTCATTTTTTATTTCAGGCGGAACAAAATTTTAAATTTTTTACTGACTTCAGAGTTCCATTACTCTGTCTCTGTATCACCTAGAGTGTTCCTGACAGTTTTATAAGAAACTACAGAGTGTCTTCTTTATGGAACACTTTAATGCATCCATGTGGACAGAACAGTTTAGAAGTTACAATCATTTTAATTTGGGTATGTCATTTTAGGCGTTTTGCTAAAAAAAAAGGGGGTCAGGGTTTATCAGGTTAAATGGATTTTACCTATTTGAATTATTTTTTTTCTTATTTATTACACAGAAAAAACTAGATTTTTTTTGTAAAAAAAAAAAAAAATGTTTTGTTGGACACAATATGTTTAAAAGTAAAAAAACATTAAAGTTTACAGTTATAATTGCATAGATTGTCTATATTTCATTACTTTATATACTGTTTTGGGGTTAAATTTGCATAAAATGCTTAAAAACGGAATTCTCAAAAATTAAAACCGAAAAACACCGAAAATGAAAAAAATTAAAACGGAATTTGAGAAAAAGTAAAACAGATTTCATAGGGCCCTACACATCAGATCCAGATCATCCACAGGTCCACATCAGATCCACACCATGAAAATGACCCAAACACTTTATCTGTATTTTGTGTAATTGAAACAGATGATCATTAAAATTCTTGGCTGAGCTAGCTGACACGAAGGAAAAGAAAAACATGTCTATTCTAGTCTTAAATGACACTTTTCTCGTCTTCATGGACACCCAGACAAACTTGTTGCTCTTTTTCTGCCATCATCATTATGGTTGCAGTGTGCAGCTCACGTGCACACAGGTGAGCACATGCAACCCTGAATGACCTGACACAGAGCGGACTGAACAGGTCCAGGTCCAGGTCCAGGTCCAGGTCCAGGTCCAGTCCAGTCCCACCACCGTCCCCCTGATCTATCTGATCAGGAACATGGTGGAAGGCCACCCTGGCTCAACCTCTTTAATAAACATTTTCTCAGTTTGAACATTTTGACACGTTTTCTGCGCCCGTCTAATAGATGCACCCGCGTTGGCGCTTGAAGGGCGTCCACCTCCGAGCCCAGACGGGATCATGTGGGGGTGGGGGTGTCTCCCACTCTAAGTGTGCCTCTAGAGATTAAGGAGGTAACTGGCTGCAGGAGGGTAACCTGCTGGCCCAGTGATCCATTAGCCTGATGACAGGGACACGAACACGTCGGGCATTAGGAGGAATTAGATCGAAGCTCCAGCTCCGGCAACGCTCCTCACTTCACATCACTCTCCTCTCTTTACGCTACCTATTTTCCTCTTTCCACCTCTCTGCCACCTCCTCCTCTTCACACCATCATTTCCTAAAATACCTGGCCCCTCCCATCCCGGGAAGAGCAGGAATGGCTGCCTGGCAACCGGGGGTCTGGCTGCCGTGGTAACGGTCCACCTGAACACCTCCTCCCTAAACAAACAGCCAGCGAGAGAGAGAGACGGAGAGGGAGGGAGGATTAAGAGCTGAAATCACTCCCTGAGACTGAAACCTTCTCCACTGCAGAGGTCCAGAGGACTGGAGGACAAATCACGTCGTCTACGTCCACACGTAACACGTCTGTGCTGCAGCTGTACTTACATAAGTGATCTTGTGACTGCGATTTGAGGAGGACTGTTAGTTGGTGGCTAGAAAATGAATCAACATGAACAGAAAATGTGACATACTGTGAGGCCGGTCTGAATCACATGACCTCTAATCACATGGATCGCGTGTTCCCTCATGTTCAAATTCAGACTCCTCCCTCACACAACACCACCTGATTGTCCTAAATCTACTCTGCAGCGAAGCTGTGAACCCTCATATCCAGACCGTCGGTCAAACTTTCAAGCTAAAGACAAAAAGAGCTTAACATCATGGAGTCAATCTAGGATTACACTAAGAGACAGAACACAGCCTAAATCCTCCGTTTAAACGCAGCCGGTTCAACAACCTGACTGCCAAATACCTCAGAGAGCAGCGAGCGAGTTTACCAGGAAAGACCAGCGATGTCTGCTTTCTCCTGATTTATTATGTATACCTGCAGGGAAGCCTGAAGACAACTCATGTCCCTGTCACACTTGTATTTAGAGAGACTACTCTAAAACATTAGGATGAAAATGCTGAGGCCCTCCCTGGAGGTTCCTCCCTGGAGATGCTTCACTGCAGCCTCCTTCAGTCGCTGCTTTCTGCCGTCAGATCAGTTTTCAGGAGCTGAAAAGCATGAGATCAGGTGACTGACGAAGAATATGCTATTTCTTTGCCAAGTTTATTTTGGTTTCTGTCCAAAGAATGTGTTTAAGTCTGATCTGGCTTTCCTGTTCCCGCACATAGACGTTGACCATGACACAGCTACCTTCTCCAGAGTATTCCTGGTTTCTGGTCATCTTTGAAGGGCTTCTTCACCAATGAAGGAGCCCTGCAACCATCCATCTCCTGGGACTTCCCAGAAGAAAACTTCTACTGTTGTTTTTCTTCCATTTGATCTCATCAAACTTTTTAGTGATCACCGATCACGATCATTGAGGATTTTTTTCCGGCCACATTTCCTCCTGTAAGACGATGGGTCCCCACTATCCTTCCAATTGTTAATAATGCGTTGGACAGTTCTGAACCCAGTTTTGGTAGTTTCTGCAATCTCCTTAGATGTTGTCTCTGCTTGATGCCAATGATTTGATCCTTCTCAAACAGACTAACATCTTTTCCACGACCTCGGGATGTGTTTTTGACATGGTTGTTTAGGCAATGAGAAGCAGCTCATTGCACCAGTGGGGTTAAATAACTAGTCCCAGCTGAAAGATAATCACCCATGCAGTAATTATCCAATAGGAGGCTCAGACCTGTTAGCTTAGTTAAATCCAGGTGGAGACTTTTTTTTTTTGGCCAGTCAGGGTAGCACGCACATACAAACGTATACACTCATTCACGCATGTACACACTTCATCCACACGTGCTAGCACAAAACACACAGGTGTCTGCACATGTGCTTATACATACACCTATACATGCACACATGTACACACATGTCCATGCACATATACAATCACCTGTACTTACATATGCAAACACATGGAGACACCTTTACACAGGCACACATATGTATAAACACATATAATTACCCATGTGGACATTTTCTAAATTCAGCATCTATACCATGAAGCAACATGTAAAATATAACATAAAAGATGGAGAATTTTTATTCTCAGCAATGATTATATATGAATACAACTATGCTTTTATATACCTAAATACAGAAGTTTATGAAAATGTACATATGTATTTGTAACTCTGTATGAATGTCACATCTATTTATGCAAGCAGACATATATGTTGATAAACACTCCTATTATTATTAGTAGACTATGAATGTTGGTAAAGAAAGATATTTTAGAGCTGCGGTTAATGATAACCAGAATAAAAATGATTATATAAATATTACCTATTACTGCTACTATTGAAGGGGACCAAAGTACAAAAAAAATTGTCACCACTCTTACCATCACCACCATATTTATTACCATCACCACCATCACTTTTACCATCACCACCATCATTATTACCATCACCACCATCACTATTACCATCTCCACCATCACTCTTACCATCACCACCATATTCATTACCATCACCACCATCACTATTTCCATCACCACCATATTTATTACCATCACCACCATCACTATTTCCATCACCACCATATTTATTACCATCACCACCATCACTATTACCATCACCACCATCATTATTACCATCACCACCATCACCATCACCACCATTCATCACCACCATCATATTACCATCACCACACCATCACACCCACATTACACCATCAACCACCATCACTATTACCATCACCACCAGCACCACCATCACCACACCACACCATTACCACCAGCCTAGCCCATCACCCATCACCACCATCAATATTACCATCACCACCATCACTATTACCATCACCACCATCAATATTACCATCACCACCATCACTATTACCATCACCACCATCACTATTACCATCACCACCATCACTATTACCATCACCACCATCAATATTACATCACCACCATCAACTATTACCACACCACCATCATTATTACCACACCACCATCCACCATCCCCACCATCACACTACCCACCTCACCACCATCACCATCACAACCATCACTAGGAACAGCACCACCATCACTATTACCATCACCACCATCAACCATCACCACCACATATTACCAGCACCACCATCACTATTACATCACCACCAGGCATTATTAGCACACACCATCATTATTACCATCACCACCATCACTATTACCATCACCACCATCATTATTACCATCACCACCATCACTATTACTATCACCACCATCATTATTACCATCACCACCATCACTACCATCACCACCATCATTATTACCATCACCACCATCATATTACCATCACCACCATCACCATCACCACCATCACTATTACATCACCACCATCAATATACCATCCCATCATTATTACATCACCACCATCACTATTACATCACCACCATCACATTATCACACCACATCATATTACTATCACCACCATCATTATTACCATCACCACCATCACTATTACTAGGGCTGGGCGATATGGCCTAAAAAAAAAATCTCCGATTTTTTCAGAAAAAATCCCGATTCACGATTTAAATCGATTTTTTCACCCCCTACCTAAAATCAATTTGTAGATGACAAAGAAATTGTTCAAAACAAGTTTCAGTTTTATTTTGTTTAAATTTTCCCTTCTGGAGTTTCAGTTACATAAACAAGCCACAAAAAAGAGATGGCAAGCCCTGCCTGCCATTGTGAACAGTGACAATGTAACTTTTCAGTAATCTAGTTTCGAAAATGACACAAAAAAATAAGTAAAACATAGTATTATAAGACCCCTTTTTTTGAGGTTGACAAAATAAAGTGCAAACAAAACTCTCAGTTACCTGAACATGTTTTGCAAAATAAGGAGGTGCTTGTGTGGTAAACAAAAAGTATTTGGGTACTATTTTGATTCTCTGAATCATGTTAACTTAAACATCTGCATCAAATAAAATTAAAAATTTAATTTTAGGCTTCCATTCTAATTTACGAGGCAAGGCAACGTCAGAAAAATATTTGCAGCCTGGTAGCACGTACCTGGGATCCAAAACTTCGAGCAGGTGAATAAACCCCGGCTTTTCCACGGTGTATATGGGCACCATATCTCTCAATATACATCACGACTGCATCCGTGACAGCTTTCCACCGGGCTCCTTTTCTTATCATACGAGATACAGTTTGTCAACGTTTCCCAAGATGGTAGGTTGTTTTTTCTGGTGGCGGTGCTTGGGCTGCCGCGGTCGTTTTTTTTTCGTAGGGAGCAACGCCTCTCCAACTTTACTCAACAGTAAATTGTAGTACTGCTACCTTTGGTAGCAACAGCCTTTAAACAGACTTTGCAGCGAGGTGCTGTTTGTTCTGTGTCTGACGCCACGAACCCGAACCAGTTCCAAATAACCGAGGATACGTTTCTTTTCTTCGGTGTAAGATCAGCATGCTTGCTTGTTTGTGTACCTAGCGCGGGTGGGGAGGGGGGCGCGCGAGGGGGGCGCGCACTCCGCGCTCTCTGGCCTACGGGAGCCCAGCAGGCAGGCGCTGGTGGCGGATGTTAATGAGAAAATCGATTTTCATTAAAACAAATCGACATTAAGTACAAATTCGAATTAATCGATTAAATCGATTTATCGCCCAGCCCTAACTATTACCATCACCACCATCAATATTACCATCACTATCATCACTATTACCATCACCACCATCAATATTACCATCTCCACCATCACTATTACATCACCACCATCATTATTATCATCACCACCATCACTATTACCATCACCCACCATCACTATTACCATCACCACCATCAATTTTACCATCTCCACTATCACTATTACATCACCACCATCACTATTACATCACCACCATCACTATTACCATCACCACCATCATTATTACCATCACCACCATCAATATTACCATCACCACCATCACTATTACCATCACCACCATCAATATGACCATCACCACCATCATTTTTACCATCACCACCATCACTATTACATCACCACCATCATTATTACCATCACCACCATCAATATTACACATCACCACCATCACTATTACCATCACCACCATCACTATTACCATCACCACCATCAATATTACCATCACCACCATCACTATTACTATCACCACCATCATTATTACCATCACCACCATCACTATTACTATCACCACCATCATTATTACCATCACCACCATCACTATTACATCACCACCATCATTATTACCATCACCACCATCACCACACCACCACACCATCACCATCACTCACCACCACCATCATTATTACTATCACCACCATCATTATTACCATCACCACCACCACACATTACCATCACCACCATCATCCATCACCACCACCACCATCACTATTACATCACCACCATCATTATTACTATCATCACCACCATCATTATTACCATCACCACCATCACTATTACCATCACCACCATCAATATTACCATCACTATCATCACATTACCTCACCACACATCAATATACCTATTACCATCCTCCACCACCATCACTATTACCATCACCACCAGCACATTACCATCACCACCATCATTATTACCATCACCACCATCACCTATTACCATCACCACCATCACTATTACCATCACCACCATCATATACCATCACCACCATCATTACCATCACCACCATCACTATTACATCCCACCACCATCATTATTACCATCACCACCAAAGTTACCATCAACCACCATATATTACCATCACCACCATCAATATTACCATCACCACCATCATTTTTACCATCACCACCATCACTATTACATCACCACCATCATTATTACCATCACCACCATCACTATTACCATCACCACCATCAATATTACCATCACCACCATCATTTTTACCATCACCACCATCACTATTACATCACCACCATCATTATTACTATCACCACCATCATTTTACCATCACCACCATCACTATTACTATCACCACCATCATTATTACCATCACCACCATCACTATTACATCACCACCGTCATTATTACTATCACCACCATTATTTTTACTATCACCACCATCACTATTACATCACCACCATCATTATTACTATCACCACCATCATTACTACCATCACCACCATCACTATTACATCACCACCATCATTGGTGGACAATGTTTCAAATTCTGTTTCGATGTTTCAATAAATTGTACTAAATTTTCACTGTTTTCTGAGTGTTTTCCTTTTTTTTAGACTAGTCGACTAGTCTTAATTAAAATTTTCGTTTAGTCGACAGGGAAATTAGTCGCCAGGAACATCCCTAGTAGTAAGTGGAGTTAATTTTACTATACGGAGTGCCAATGCTTTACTTATGATTTTTGTGTCTGTATTAATTAAGGACAGTGGACGATAACTTGATAAAAAAGTGCAGTCTTTGCCAGGTTTTAGTATTAAAGAGATGATAGAGGTATTCATTTCTGTAGGAAGCTGAGATTTTTGCTTGATAAATACTGGTGATAGGACGTTCCAAAAGTGTATCAGCAGGGAAGCCGTCTGGACCTGGTGATTTATTATTAGACATAAGTTTAAGAGCTTTATGGAGTTCTGTTATGGTAATTGGCTCTTTTACTTGATCTTCTGTAAAGCAAGGCAGGTTAATATCATTTAGGAATGTATCAATATCTTGTAAGTTTGATTTATTTGGAGAGGATAAAACAGTAAAACATCAGGGGGCAGACTGGTATTCTGTAGAAGGTACAGGGACTGGACTCTGAGGACTGGGGTAAAGTGATTTTCTCTGATCATTCCCCTTTCCGATTGTTTGGGGCATCTGGAAGAAGGCTTGTTTGGAGAAGACAAGGTGAGCGCTACCATCAGTCCTGTCTCATGCCAACAGTGAAGCATCCAGAGACCAGTCATGTGTGGGGTTGGTTTTCGATCAAAGGAGTGGGATCTCTCACAATCTTGCCTTAAAGCACAGCCATGAATGAAGAACGGTACCAGAACTTCTTCCAAGAGCAAATTCTCCCAACCCTCCAAGGGCAGTCTGGTGATGAAGAATGCCTTTTCCAGCATGATGGAGCACCTCGCCATAAAGCAAAAGTCATAACGAAATGGCTCGGGGAACAAAACATTAAGATGTTGGGCCTTTGGCCAGGAAACTCCCTGGATCTTAATCCCATTGAGAACTTGTGGTCAATCCTCAAGAGGCGGGTGGACAATCAAAAACCCACAAATTCTGACAAACTCCAAGCATTGATTATGCAAGAATGGACTGGCATCAGTCAGGATTTGGTCCAGAAGTTGATTAACAGTATGCCAGGGAGAACTGCAGAGGTCTTGAAAAAGAAGAGTCAGCACTGCAAATATTGACTTATTGCATGAATTATGTGTAATTCTCAATAAAAGCTTTTGAAACTGATGAAATGCTTCTAATTGTATTTCATTATAACATAGAAACACCTGACAAAAACATAAAAACTCTGAAGCAGCAGACTTTGTGAAAATGTAATATTTGTGTCATTCTCAAAACTTTTGGCCATGACTGTAGATGTCATCCCAGCGTTTACCTCCACCCGTCTATACAACTTGCATTGTAATAGACGCTATACAAATACCATTGAACTGAACTGAATTGTTATTAGGCAAAATGTAGTAAGACAAACAGAGCAATTGAATACCTTAAGACCACCTTTAACTCAAAGTAGTTCAGCCTTGACAGTAACAATGTGATATCAGTTCATGTAAACTCTCTGGTCCACTAGCAGTTGAAGCTGATGTGTCCACATCAGGCCTCGTAGCAGCATCAGAGGAAGTCACGGAGATAAATCAACAGTGATGAATGGTTCAGGACATAAAGTGACATAAAGTGACAACATTCACATCCCTTGGTCAAACATGTTCAGCTCAGAGACAGACACAGCTACAAAGGGAATGATAAAATATTACTGGGAAATATGTAAAAGTAGTCGTACCACTTATGTGGCAGGCTGGCGTGTCAACATTTATCAACATTTACCATTTAACATTTATGATCATTAACCAACCACGCTCAAGAACGTGCACTGATTCACCCCTGTGCCAAACACAGTCCACGTCTGAATGTCACACTACGTAACTAAAATCTGATTTGGTCAGAGGCGAATCTTGGAGCAGTCTGCAGTCATCCACGTCATCACGTGTGAACAACTCAAGAACACGTTCTCCACTGCCAACAGATATCCAGCTGTTTGAGCTACAGCCAATGAGAGAGCTCGGCGTGGAATAAGGTCACAGACAATATCTGCTGCCCACGTGTGCTAATCCATTCAGTCAACCTGAGCGAATGCATCTTTACACGGAAACGCACCGTCACGGCCACACCGTCAGTGAAAAAGTCAATGAAGCTACAGATTTTGTTGAAATGTTCTCCAGTTTCCAAGAAAAGGCACACTTACGACTCATCTCAGTAGCTCCATAGCATCAACTGGCATTGATGTTTGTATTGAAACATCAGTCTTTTGATCAATTAAGTCACTGTTACTTGTCTGGACTTAAAATATGTAGTTAAGTGTAAGTGTGCAAATATCAAATGCATTGTTTTTATGGGCATCAGTGGCCTGTAGTCGGAGAGAAAGAAGAACGACACGCCGTAAAGCCTCACCGCTATTCTTGTTGTTAGTTTACTAAGGATGTTTTCACGCTGAACACACTCAGGTCGACCCAAAGGGGTTCTGGTTAGGGGTGCTCCGATCGATCGGTGACCTGATCGGATCGGCTGATATGCATATGATCGGGATCGGTCAGAATTGTCATTAAAGCCGATCAAAAGAGCAGATCAAAAATGCTCTATTCTCGTGCGCATACACTGTGTATTGACCTTTTCGGGCCAGCCCCCCGGAAGTACCCCGTCCGCCATTGCGGGGTTGTGCTACAGAGCGACACTTTCACCGGCTCGCAGATTAACCAGTGTTTTTCTCTTTCTACAAATATATATTTTTATAATGTCGAGTCGGTCGAGTGGGAATACATGTTCCGTCATAAACTGTGCCAACAATGGCGTGAAAATTCAACAATGGAAGAAGAAAGTATGAAATACACAAGCCTTTACTGCACGAAGACTGCCTTGTTTGCAGCCATACAGTTCGCACCGATTTCCTGGGCGCACCGACAACCAAGAAGTTAGGAAGACGTGGGTGAAAAAATATCAACAGAAAGGACTTTGTTCCAAATGAATACAGCCGGGTGAGTTTTCGTTAACATTCAATCTCGTACTACTCATAGTCTCGCTGAGAGTCCCGGACGATTCTGGCCGAAAGAACAGCAGTATGAGGCTACTGTAGCCCTCGGCACTAGCACAAGCCTATAAATCAATGAATGAATGAATGACTTAGGAGAATGATTAAAATAAATTAAATATAACATTAACACATAGCCTAATTTACCGCTAGCGTTAACGTTACAGTAGCATAATCTCTATGGCTTGTTGACGTTAGTTATAGCCAGCGTTGCAGTGTTCCACAGTTTTTAGTGTTTGATTATGGGAATAGATCATGCTATTTCCATAACCAATCATTAAAAACAGCGATAAACTACCTTCATCTGTAACTGGAGGCCACTGCCTAACATCATCAATCCAAGACATGTCTGCGTTATCCGTAACAAATGCTCCACGCTGCTGTGTTTGGGTTAGTTGGTGGAGCACCGCACACTCCAGTTATGGCGGGGCCACTAGGGGGCGCATGTCCACAATTTTCAAGTCGAAAAAGGTCTAAGACAGCAAGAAACAAAGGGAAATAAATACAATCCCTGATCGGTATCAGATCGGCCGATATTGATTTCAGTGATCGGTGATCGGCCCCTAAAACCCTGATCGGAGCACCCCTAGTTCTGGTCATGAATGCGGTTAACTCAGGTCAGTGTGAACACGACAAGCGCACCCTAGTGGCACCAGAGCGGCGGTACCGAGACCCCCTGTTCCACCTGCTCGCCGTATGGCCGCCATCGACTCTGATGAGGTTCGTTTGTGGTGTAAAAGCTCTGGATACTACACCATTTTACAAAACTCTAATCATCTCAGACTGGTTTCTTGAACATGACAATGATCTGGACTCAAATGTCCTCCACAGTCTCCAGATCTCAATCCAACAGAGCCCCTTTGGGTTGTGGTGGAACGAGAGATTCTCATCACAGTGGTACAGTGGTACCTTTACTGACGAATGCCTCTATGTACGAAATTTTCAGGTTACAAAACGCATCAAGGGGAAAATATTGCCTCTAGTTACGAAAGAAATTTCAGGATACGAAAGGCAAAAATCCAGTAGCGCTGCTACTCGCAGCTCCCAGAGTTTACTGAACGTAAACATAGCTGTCGGCTCTTTATCTCGGTTTGAAAGCGGTGCGTCCGAGCTGCTCTGCCATTGGCAGAGGAGCATCTTCCTGGCATCCCATTGGCTAGGAGGGTCCTTTGTCTGTATGAGCGTAACCCAGCAACCCAGGAAAACAAACTATTTTTTACCTCCGCCAAGGAGGGTTATATTTTTGTCAGCGTTTATCTGTCTGTTTGTTTGTCTGTCTGTGTTCAAGATAACTCAAAAAGTTGGATTTCGATGAAATTTTCAGGAGTTATCAGAAATGTGAAAAGGAAGAACTGATTTCATTTTGGGTGTGATCCGGAAGAAATCCTGGATTCTGGATCACTTTCAAATTTTCGATAATTGTTGCGCTTGGTGGAGGTCTGCGCTCTCTGAGTGCTTTTCTAGTTTTTAATTTTGGGGGGCTTGGAACGGATTAGGGCATTAACATGGAAAATGCGTCTCTACTTACGAAAGTTTCAGGTTACGAAACTACTTCCAGAACCAATTAATTTCATAAGTAGAGGTACCACTGTTTTAAAAATAAGCTTTCCTTCATAGACCGATATATCTTTAGAGCGCCCAGTCATACTACCGAAGTTCAAAGGTCAAGCATCTTGGGTCATCCTGGTAAAAATGTAGACAAAGCGTCCAAACATGATCATCCTTCATCATCAACCATTGCCAAGATGTCTTTATCATGGCGTCCTCTATCCCAAGACCAACAGACATACAGCACACCAAGGAATGTCAGTAGCAAACGCTGCACTATTATGTATTATCTTATTAAACTAGACAAAAATACCAATAGGAACACGTATAAGAGTTGATGCAAATAACCGCTGGTGATTAGTAACGACATCCGCTCCTGATCAGGACAGCGATATTTCCAAAGATTTTGAAATACAGACAATTAAAAAAAAAAAAAAAAAAGCTTAGTCCTCTTTAATATCACAACCTGATAGTGCTGGGCGATATGGAAAAAAATCATATATCACGATATGGACTATTTTATATCACGATAACGATATATATCATGATATACCATAATAAAGTATGTTTTCAGTTATTCTCTGAAAAGTTTGACAAAAATTTCATTGCTTACTTTTCAACTTTTTTTTTAAAGGACATTTAGCTGAACTGTCACAAACATACATTCTAGTGCAGCAAAAACAGGTAGGTACAGAGGTACAGTAGCTTTCACATTTTTTTTAAAAGTGCACAACAGTTTCTGAGAGGAAAAACACATTTTTGCACTGAAGTTCAGCTATAAAAAATAAACACAAATTATTTTTCAACTTTCTGAAATCTGTAACCTTGTAGTGCAAAGTTTGCAAACCAATATAAAGTGTCTAAAGTAAACATCAGGGTTGAAGAGAACTCTGTTTAAGGCATTAACCATGAATAAAAGTGCAAACATAAAAGGCTACTTTGTAGAAGTAGATATGATTCTATCAAATTTATCATTGCAGGTTATTTAATTACATATTTGCTGTAATAATTGATAAAATTAGGTTAGAAACGATAGAAACGATAGAAGAGAAATGGCACAATACACACTTTTCTATCGTCCCCACGATATGTATCGTCATATTGCCCAGCACTACAACCTGATATGTAATAAATAACTTTACAGTCCAAAATAAAACAGTATTAGTAATTTTTACCTGATGTGAGTAACTCAGAACCATGGATCAGTTCTCCACTGGCTCTTTTCAGACCAAAAATGTATTTCTCACCAAAGCTGGGATTTGTCTGAATCCTCATCTTTTCCTTGTCTCTCTGCCACGTTTAAAGCTTATAACTGCAAGTTTTTAGAGGCATATTGATAGTGGCAACGCATCTGGGAAATGGGCAACAAAGGTGGGAAAACTAAATGGTGCTGAAAAACAACAACAACAAAACAATAACAAGCAACTGGATAATCACCATAAAACTAACTCATTTACTTGAATTAAAAAGAGAATCTTCAGAAATATTCAGTGTTTCAGGAGGAAAAATGAGCAGAGCTTCACCAATCCACTAAAACCTGCCTCTGCTAAAACCGATTAAACATCATTTTTCAGTGTAAAACTGCAAGGCTGCATTATAGTGCGTTATCAAAACACATCAAGAATTTGTAGAAATCTCTGTGTGCAGGGCACAAGCCCAAAAACCAGGACATTTTCAGGTTTTCAGGAAGAACTGTACATAAAAACAGCGTGGAACACTTCCAGAAACTTCTGTCTGAAGAACAAAGTCAGTCATCTAGTTCATGAATACAGGTTAAAGTCGCATCAGGCAAAGAAGATGTTGCATGTGAACAGGATGCTGCCTTTTTTAGGAAACCACAAATCCCACATCCTCTGGACTAAAGAGAGGAGACACCATCTGGTTTGTTAAAAGTGCTCAGTTCAAAAGTCCGCATCATCTCTGCTGGTTTTTTTTTTTTTTTTTTTGGGGGGGGGTATATTACTGTCAAGAGGGACACTTCAATGCTGAAATGTATATGCAGGTTTTCAGGCAACATATGCTCTCATTCAGATGCCTTGAAGGGAGCACGATAAACCACACATCAGGTACGAATGAATGGCGTTCATGTCAAAGGAAAGAGTGGATGTGGAGGAAACTGGAGAGTGATTGATAATTACAACATTTAATGACATAACATGGGATGAGTGACAAGCATTATTATACCTAAAACTGACATTTCATGGAGGTGAAATCCTACTAGTGGAAAAAAAAAATTTGAACATGAAGGTAACTTGAACATGAAAGGTTTGTGGTTGTCATTCCCTTTAATCAAATTTTGCTGTAGCAAAACATAAAAGTGCCATCAATAAGTCCGATCACAGACCGCTGACCTCTCACCTACTGAATAAGATCTGGCACACCATGAAACAAAAACAGAAAGAATCTGGCAAAGAGGATCTGGGACGGTTGAATCTTGAATCCAATATCAGACAAAAAAACAACTACCAAAGTTTCTCTCTCAGCACTCCAGTAACTCGTCTTCTCACTTTCCACATTACACTTACTGTTGTTAAGAGAAGACAACATCTACGCACATACCCCGATCAGCCACGACATCATCCAGGTACGTACCCCGATCAGCCACGACATCATCCAGGCACGTACCCCGATCAGCCACGACATCATCCAGGCACGTATCCCACGACCATCCCACGACCCCATCAGACATCATCCAGGTACACCGATCAGCCACGACATCCAGACACGTACCCCGATCACCACGACTCATCCAGGCACGTACCCCATCAGCCACGACATCATCCAGGTACCGTACGTACCCCGATCAGCCACGACATCATCCAGGCACGTACCCCGATCAGCCACGACATCATCCAGACACGTACCCCGATCAGCCACGACATCATCCAGTACCACCGATCAGCCACGACATCATCCCACCACCACGTACCCCCATCAGACGACATCATCCAGACGTACATCAGCCAGCCATCCAGACGTACCCCGATCAGCCACGACATCATCCAGTACCCCGATCAGCCACATCATCCAGACATCATCCAGGTACCCCATCATCCACGACATCATCCAGGTACGTACCCCGATCAGCCACGACATCATCCAGGCACGTACCCCAATCAGCCACGACATCATCCAGGTACGTACCCCGATCAGCCACGACATCATCCAGGCACGTACCCCGATCAGCCACGACATCATCCAGGCACGTACCCCGATCAGCCACGACATCATCCAGGTACGTACCCCGATCAGCCACGACATCATCCAGGTACGTACCCCGATCAGCCACGACATCATCCAGGTACGTACCCCGATCAGCCACGACATCATCCAGGCACGTACCCCGATCAGCCACGACATCATCCAGGTACGTACCCCGATCAGCCACGACATCATCCAGGTACGTACCCCGATCAGCCACGACATCATCCAGGTACGTACCCCCGATCAGACATCATCCAGCACGTACCCCGATCAGCCACGACATCATCCAGGCACGTACCCCGATCAGCCACGACATCATCCAGGTACGTACCCCGATCAGCCACGACATCATCCAGGTACGTACCCCCGATCAGCCACGACATCATCCAGGTACGTACCCCCGATCAGCCACGGACATCATCCAGGTACGTACCCCGATCAGCCACGACATCATCCAGGTACGTACCCGATCCCCGATCAGCCACGACATCATCCAGGTACGTACCCCGATCAGCCACGACATCATCCAGGTACGTACCACGATCAGCCACGACATCATCCAGGTACGTACCCCGATCAGCCACGACATCCAGGTACGTACCCGATCAGCCACGACATCATCCAGGTACACGTACCCCGATCAGCCACGACATCATCCAGGCACGTACCCCGATCAGCCACGACATCATCCAGGCACGTACCCCGATCAGCCACGACATCATCCAGGTACGTACCCCGATCAGCCACGACATCATCCAGGTACGTCCCCTGATCAGCCCACGACATCATCCAGGTACGTACCCCGATCAGCCACGACATCATCCAGGTACGTACCCCGATCAGCCACGACATCATCCAGTACGCACGTACCCGATCAGCCACGACATCATCCAGGTACGTACCCGATCAGCCACGACATCATCCAGGTACGTACCCCGATCAGCCACGACATCATCCATCCCAGGTACGTACCCGATCAGCCACGACATCATCCCAGGTACGTACCCCGATCAGCCACGACATCATCCAGGTACGTACCCCGATCAGCCACGACATCATCCAGGTACGTACCCCGATCACCCGATCATCCACGACATCATCCAGGTACGTACCCCGATCAGCCACGACATCATCCAGGTACCCCGATCACCCCGATCAGCCACGACATCATCCAGGTACGTACCCCGATCAGCCACGACATCATCATCAGGCACGTACCCCGATCAGCCACGACATCATCCAGGTACGTACCCCGATCAGCCACGCATCATCCACGTACCCCGATCAGCCACGACATCATCCAGGTACGTACCCCGATCAGCCACGACATCATCCAGGTACGTACCCCGATCAGCCACGACATCATCCAGGTACGTACCCCGATCAGCCACGACATCATCCAGGCACGTACCCCGATCAGCCACGACATCATCCAGGCACGTACCCCGATCAGCCACGACATCATCCAGGTACGTACCCCGATCAGCCACGACATCATCCAGGCACGTACCCCGATCAGCCACGACATCATCCAGGTACGTACCCCGATCAGCCACGACATCATCCAGGTACGTACCCCGATCAGCCACGACATCATCCAGGTACGTACCCCGATCAGCCACGACATCATCCAGGTACGTACCCCGATCAGCCACGACATCATCCAGGTACGTACCCCGATCAGCCACGACATCATCCAGGTACGTACCCCGATCAGCCACGACATCATCCAGGTACGTACCCCGATCAGCCACGACATCATCCAGGTACGTACCCCGATCAGCCACGACATCATCCAGGCACGTACCCCGATCAGCCACGACATCATCCAGGTACGTACCCCGATCAGCCACGACATCATCCACGGCACGTACCCCGATCAGCCACGACATCATCCAGGTACGTACCCCGATCAGCCACGACATCATCCAGGCACGTACCCCGATCAGCCACGACATCATCCAGGCACGTACCCCGATCAGCCACGACATCATCCAGGTACGTACCCCGATCAGCCACGACATCATCCCAGCGTTCCCCGACATCATCCAGTACCCCGATCAGCACGACATCATCCAGGTACGTACCCCGATCAGCCACCACGACATCATCCAGCCAGTTCCCCGATCAGTCACAACATCATCCAGGTACGTACCCCGATCAGCCACGACATCATCCAGGCACGTACACCGATCATCCACGACATCATCTACGCACGTACCCCGATCAGCCACGACATCATCCAGGTACGTACCCCGATCAGCCACGACATCATCCACGCACGTACCCCGATCAGCCACAACATCATCCAGGTACGTACCCCGATCAGCCACGACATCATCCAGGTACGTACCCCGATCAGCCACGACATCATCCAGGTACGTACCCCGATCAGCCACGACATCATCCAGGTACGTGCCCCGATCAGACACGACATCATCTACGCACGTACCCCGATCAGCCACGACATCATCCAGACACGTACCCCGATCAGCCACGACATCATCCAGGTACGTACCCCGATCAGCCACGACATCATCCAGGTACGTACCCGAGCCCTGACATCATCTACCACGACCCCGATCAGCCACGACATCATCCAGGTACGTACCCCGATCAGCCACGACATCATCCAGCCAGTTCCCCGATCAGTCACAACATCATCCAGGTACGTACCCCGATCAGCCACGACATCATCCAGGTACGTACCCCGATCAGCCACGACATCATCCAGCCAGTTCCCCGATCAGTCACAACATCATCCAGGTACGTACCCCGATCAGCCACGACATCATCCAGGCACGTACCCCGATCATCCACGACATCATCTACGCACGTACCCCGATCAGCCACGACATCATCCAGGTACGTACCCCGATCAGCCACGACATCATCCAGGTACATACCCCGATCAGCCACGACATCATCCAGGTACGTACCCCGATCATCCACGACATCATCCAGGTACACGTACCCCGATCAGCCACGACATCATCCAGGTACGTACCCCGATCAGACACGACATCATCTACGCACGTACCCCGATCAGCCACGACATCATCCAGACACGTACCCCGATCAGCCACGACATCATCCAGGTACGTACCCCTATCAGCCACGACATCATCCAGGTACGTACCCCGATCAGCCACGACATTATCCAGGTACGTACCCCGATCAGCCACGACATCATCTACGCACGTACCCCGATCAGCAACGACATCATCCAGGTACGTACCCCGATCAGCCACGACATCATCCAGGTACGTACCCCGATCAGCCGCGATATCATCCAGGTACGTACCCCGATCAGCCGTGACATCATCCAGGTACGTACCCCGATCAGCCGCGACACGCGAACATCATCCAGGTACGTACCCTGATCAGCCACGCGACATTATAACCACCAACTCAACATTGACAAGGTTCTCCTTTAGCTCCTAAAAGAGCTCTGACCAGTCGGGGCCTGAAATATCAGCAGACCCTTTGGACCCTGTGTGTCCTGGAAGTGGGCCAAACTGGGACCAGATCCCTCAGGGGTCCACCAGATTGGTATCTGGGGAGACTGGAGACTAGATGAACAGCTTAGACTCATTGTTGTGTTCTCTGAGCAAACTTCTGAGCTGCGATTGCTACGCTAGTTATTCTAATTTTTTTTCCCTATCTAAAACATATACAGTACAAGAAATGCTTTTAAATCCACATTTCTATGCATTTTTCCTACTGTTCAACTGACCATCCTGGGTAATTGCCTTATATAGTGTTTAATTTCACTGCTGTTTGGAGTTTAGAAATGTTTGTGGTGTTAAAATGCTATATTTGATCTTGTTTTTTGTCTTTGCTCTGCTATACCGTACAGCGCTAAGCTGTTGCTGGGATGCAGATTTCCAGAAGGAACGCTTCCAAGGTATTTAGAGAAATACAAGAAAAAACTGAAAGTAGGTGGCAAGACAACATTCCTGTAAATGCCAGGATGCATCATCGTCCCAGGGAAAAAATGTGTTATACCACAATTACCAGTCTTTACTGATCAATCACCCAATCAACCTTTACCTGTGTAGCCCTGGTTAACAACCAGTTGCTTCACAACAGTTAAAAACAAAAAGGGAGAGATAAAAGGCAAACACAAAAATACAATAAAAATAAGAAAGGAACACATTAAAACTAAAATAAAGTAAAAAATTAGGCAATAAAACACATTACTCAGACAGATGAAAACTGAAGTCATTGTGGAAAACACCAGATATGTGTCTGAAGTGTTAAAGTGACCCAGGTCAGGGCCACTAGTGCCAAAAAAAACCTTAAAAAAAAAAAAAAAAGTGACCCAGGTCTGATGTGAAAAAAAAAAATAAAGAAATGGATTTCATGTAATTCCAGCTGTTCAACTCTTAACTTTAGAGACTCCTCCATAAGAGGACGGTTTGACCCGACCTGACACACGCCCAACTCATCACCTGTCAATCTCTGACACACCTGGCAACCTAAACGATAAAGTCGTGGTTGGAGAGTCAGGGATGTTTCTGAAGAATACGCTTTAATGGGATTTTTGATTTTAGCAAAGTTTTGATTAAAAATTATAAATATTCAGATTTCTTCTTGGTGAATGTTTTCTTTACAAAGTGATAAAATAATCAAATGAATTAATTGTGAAGCAGAAGAGGGCACTTTTAAGTTGACGGCAGCACTTTATTATTTATAAATCAAGTTCATTATTCCATTTTAAACAAGGATTTAGTTACATTTTATATTCTTATTTACATAATAGTTCAAGAGAGACCAGCACCAAAGACTTATCTTTTTTTTTTTCTCTAATATTTAATGATATTTGATCTGGGTCTCTGAAAAGGACAGAGACAATTTGTATAGTAGCAGACGCTATACAAATAAAGTTAAATTGAATGAAAATTTAATTTTGCGATTAGAAACTTTAAGTTATCAGACACTGATGACGCAGTGTCATGCTGTATTTCCTTTGTTTTTTTTTTTGTTTTCCAGCCAAAAATACTTTGCGCTTTTTAGAGGGTATCATATTTCACTAGGAGTGAATACAATATGTATCGTGATACTTGGGTCACGATACGATATTATCATGATATCACGATATATTGCAATATTTTACCCAGTTAATATCAAAATTAAAAGAAGAGATGAAAAATCAAGTTGCTGTATATATTCATCAGATGATTAGTGTTTTTGCACATTTAAGTGAATGATTGTATTTTCCTAAAAAAAAATCGATATTAGGAGATGAAAAATCTACATTATATCAGACGGTCGAATATCACGATATATCGCCAAATCGA